>JASDQU010949267.1:13488-40727 GCA_032191745.1 Picea mariana | reverse complement strand
GCATGAAGATTTGATGGAGCTAGTTCTTGGACGCAGATGTCTCTTCATGTCTAATTGATCTTTGAGGAGTTACTCGAACCTCTTATGATAGGTGAGACCATCCTACAATTCGAATTCCAACTAACTGTCAAGTTCGTAGCGAGTGCGCTGCAAATTGTTCTAGTTTTAGCAGTTCGCAGTGCCTTCAACAGGATGTGCTACAAACTTTCCTGTAGATGTCATTTTCCCTTCAAAACATAGAAACTAATGCCAAAAATGTGCAAGAATTCTTAAAACCTTTGTCAATGTCTGCTACAACCTCTAAATCATGAAAGTGACTTGCAAAAATAACATATGGGCATGATTATAGCAGCATAAGACAAAAACACTACTTAGAGTTATAAGCCTACATATATAATACACCATAGAAAAACTGATTATATTGATGCAGATATGATGCTTTATCTTTGTCTCCTAGTGACCACCCGAGCCAACATGTCCAGGTTATTTTTTGCAATTTTTTCCTTCAACTGTTGCACTTCCTCCTTCAACTTCCTATTTTCAGCTTGATAAACTCTATTTTTCCTATATACACTCTTCATTTTCCTATGCAGAGGTAAGGATATCTTAACCATGAGATTTTCCTTTGCAATAGTTTTTTCACACATATCAATATTTTTCTTAAGCAAAATCCTGGCCTGCATATTTTCCTTTTTCAACTGTTCATTCTCAGCCCTTACATCTTCCAACTACCTCTTGAGCCTTTTGAAAGTGGGATCACTTTCATTAGAAGAAAACTTGTTGACATGCATAAGTGACACACCGTCAACTGGAAGAATAGATCGGGACCGGGGTTGTCTAATTAACCCAATCTGTTTGGTGTGATCTATTCTGACGGGTTTAATGGCTCCATTAGCCAACTAGGGTCCTAAAATAAAGAAATAAACTACTCTAAAGCTAAAACTATAATACTATATACGTGAATATAACTATTTACAAGTGTTTCAAAAACGTAAATATAAATATGCGATTATGAACAGAGTATTTACAAATTGCAAGTTTTTGATGAATGCCTTGCAAAATCAATGTTTGGTAATTGTTTTCGAAAGTAGATAAAGAAAAAACACATTTATATATTTTCTGTTTTATAATACAAGATCTAAGAACTTAAAAAGAATGTTAATAAAACATAATTTGAAACAAGGATAGAGTAATGGTCATAGCCAATTTAAACTGTCTTGTCTCACTAATAAAATAGACTAATAACATAAATTAAATGTGAATGAAACTAACCTGAAATTAATCTCATGCAGTGTCTATGTCTCTGTGCAATCCAAACCTCCAGCTACCTTGTCTTTGAGAGAAATTTGCGATAGACTTGTACTAACATCTCTTGAATACACTCAAGGTGTTTATTGACAGCTAGGGTATAAGAACAGAGTAACAAAAATGTAGATCCAGTGATCTTGTGATTATGAATGATTATAGTAAAAGAAACTTTAATATGAAACATTCATTGGATACATCAACTAAACATCAAGGATAAATCATGATATTAAAGTTGAAATGATGATCACATATATAATATATGAAACATCAAACTATAAACAAAATTTAAAGCACTGAATAAAATGGAACATTATATGTCATTGAGGCTAAAGCTATGCAACATATTAATATTCCAAAATATAAGAGACAAAACATAAATGAAACAACTTCACATTGGTCTAAAGCCAAAATGCAAACAGCTTGTCCATTAAGTTCTGAAGATCATTTGTCCATAATCTGTTCCAAGCAAATATGTCTTTCACTAACAAAGTGAATAGTATTTAAAGTATCATGAGATCCACATACTCATATCTCACATGATAGAGATGGATCTCTCAACATTAAGTAAAATTACAAAAATAGTGGATTTGGAAACCACTTATAACATAGTTGGTTTCATCACGCTTGAACCAAAACCTTGTCGTTTATATCTTTTGGACATTTTATAGAGACTTCTCAACAAATAAAATGGCATATCCAAATCGAAACCAATGAAATGCATGAGTAAACGGATATGGTAGAGGAAGATCAATCTGTATCGACCTTCGCATGTCACGAATTGATTAAGAATTAACAACAAACTGTGCCATCTAGGTTTTACTAGGGAGATAGAAATACCTTTTACACAACAATTGATCTTTTTGGATGTCATAAACAGACTCCACGAGACTCCTTCAATTCATGCGTTTTTGAACCATTTTTCACCCTTTGATGGAAGCCCTATTGCCTTTCTCACAAACTCCTTGGTCAATTCTAACTATGTGTCCCCAATTTTAGCTCTGCAACCATCGAAGGTCTGTGCGAAACCTCTATCCAAATGAAGATTATAACTCTCAAATTTCTTAAGGAAAACATCCTAGCCATGGCTTTTTAAGTCCTCAATCGCATCGTCGTGAGAAAGTAAAGACTGGCATCCATTTGACTCCAAGCGCACGACAGGCGCCATGACAAATGTAACCAGAATGCAACAAGGGTTACTTTGGATAGTTTTAGGTTCAAATCGTATGAGCAGTAGAAACAATTTCGAATGGAGAGTGGAGTCATAAAAATAACATAGCATGTGTGTTATCATAACTCGAATAGTGGGAGTAAAAACCAGGGGTTTGATTGTAATCTTTACCATCCCTTGTGATGAGAGCCAAATACACAGAGTACCGAAACCCTACGCATGTAATGAAAGGCTCATTAATATGTTAAGCCAGCAAGGTGAGGTGAGGACACGAGTACAATAGGTGGGTATTCATTTGTATGATTGTTGGTACGACCATTGAATTCGTGAAAAGACTATCAAAAATATCAAAGGCTCTTCACAAATTGAAAACTATCAAACCATTGAAACAATAATCGTATTAGCACAAAAAAAATGGGTCTAACAATCATTTTATAAGATTTGTATTTGTATTTCATATGAATGGTTTGTTGAACCATATACCTAAGGAAAAAAATTATTAAAACAACAAGCCAAGTTTTATGTTTAATTCATGCTTGCAGTCATGAATCAAAGATAAAACAATCGAAAATCCAAATAGTAAAATTAATGAAGTAGGATTTAACCCAATCAGTCATAATAAACTCAGAAAAGTGTTTATAGACGGGTTGATGGAAGATACAGAAAAATGCAAATTCTTTCAATTGTGTACAAAATGAAAAATGATGTATTGCTGCCAACAATGGCGACGTATTGGGCGAAGCAATTATCTTTGCATCACCGAAATTTCATGTTAGGATGAATCAGAAAAATGAAGATTTGAGAAACAATTGACAACAAATCAAGCATTTAGATCAAAACTTAGGAAATAGCATAGTCTAGCATCATATGTGTTTATGTCAAAAATGTAATCTGGTATCAAATCCAGATTATGAATGAAACAATGTTTTAGGCAACCGCCTCTGATACTGTTGACAGGGCCACTACTGCCAGGAGGCATCTATAGCCTTCGAAGGGATGCCATTTAACCCACTCTAACACCTCTATCATGTTCAAGAGTCATACATCCATGATATAGAACATATTTACTTTTGATCAATTCCAAAAGGACATACCTGATAATTTTCTTAAACCTGACATTGCTTCGCTGCTAACAGGCCTGTTCAGTACCCCGGTGAAGTTACCTTGGTATCATGCATGTATTTACCCGTTGCCATCATACCTGTTCAGTGTCTCGACGGGTTTGCAAACACTTCCCACACCTTGTGGTGCTTTCAACTCTTTAGAATTAATTTACAAATTTGCAGAAACTTTATGATATTCAAGAGAGCAGGGTGATACTGAAAATTTCAGATTTTGAAAACAAAATTGGATCTTATATAATTCATCTTCTCATTTAATGATCTTTACCATGATCTGAACACTTAGATTTTTGTTAAGAAACCATCTCAAGGACAAGAAGGTATAATTGAGTTGTTTTCTCAAAAAACAGGGACAACGTTAAGAGTTTTATTAATGATAATCTTATCCTCTCGAGATTTTGAAAAGAAACCAGCAACACTGTTTTGAGTAGGAATTTTCTTTTGTTGATATGAGTTTTAGCATTTACAACACCGGTTCTTTGAAAAGTCATTAGTTGTTTCTCTTGGATAAAAATTATAATTTTCCTTCCACAAATGAAATGGTGACACAAGTATAATTATTTAGAAACAAATAAAAAACAAGCAAAATGAAAAGAACCAAGANTAAAAAAAAAAAAAAAAATGTACAAAGAGGTGGATCTGGAATCATCAGGTTAAATACCTTTTGAGAGCTTGGCCATTCACTGGGAAAGTGTCTGGCTATCCCTCCAAATTTTGTAGGCAGAAAGAGCTGGGACCTAATTTTTCAGAAATTACAAATGATCCCAACCATAGATTATGGAACTTGGTGTGTTCCCCTTTTCCCTCGTGAGCTTTGTCTCACTTGAGAACCAAATCTCCGACATTGAAATTCCTATCTGAAGAAGAATTTGAATCAAAGCAGATTTTTACAATTTGTTGATGTTGATCCAGCTTTTGTTTTGCTTGTGACCTTACTTCCTCCAATTTTAACAAGGCATTAATTCGACTTTCTAGGGGAGGGCACTCCTCTTCTTGAACTTTCTGCGATAATTGCAGAGAAGGAAGTAGAACATGTGGAGGGAGAATTGCTTCTCTTTCGTAGATGAGAAAGAAAGGGGAATTGCCAACAGAGGCTTTCGGTGTCACCCTATCAGTCCAAAGTGCATTATACAGTGCATTGTGCCAGTTCTTATGATTCTCTGAAACTGTCCTCTTAATGATCTTGATTAAATTTTTGTTTGTTGATTCTGCTAAACCATTTCTTTGAGGGTAGTAGCTGGCAGA
Organism: Picea mariana; assembly: GCA_032191745.1. NCBI lineage: Eukaryota > Viridiplantae > Streptophyta > Pinopsida > Pinales > Pinaceae > Picea > Picea mariana. Next base: position 35,885 of record JASDQU010949267.1, on the reverse strand, counting down.
ATATTTCAATTTAATCCATTTTTTCAAGGCAAAGACATTCACATTGAGGGATGAAAAGTAAGAGGCATTATCAAAGACCAAACATTCACCACTTTCAAAGGTGCGGCTTCAGACCATATGGTAAAATAATCGGTTGTTGTAATCATATACTTGTGCTGTTGTGAAGAAGAATGGTTAATTGGTCCTATGATGTCAATACCCCATTGCTGAAAAGGGGAATCTACAGTGACAGGCTGCAAAGGAAATGTTGCCTTTTTCACTCGTCCTGCAGCCTTCTGGAAGATTATGCATTTATGAAACAGCGCATGGGCATCTTTAAAAAAAATGGGCCAATAGTACCCAGCTCTTAACACTTTGTGAGCAGTGGTGTCTCCACCGAAGTGACCATCGGATTCACCTGCATGAAGTTCAGATAGCACTTTCTCTGCTTCTTCCTTTTCTAAACAACTCATAAGAACACCATCAAAGTTCTTTCGAAATAATACATCATTAATTAACTGGAAAGATGCACATTTTAACCTGAGTGCTCTTCTGTTTTTAGGATCAAGATAACTTGGAGCAAATCCATGTGTCAAATAAAATTTAATGTTCTCATACCAAGAATTGGCATCAACTTGTGCACAACTGATTTGTTTTTCATTATGTTGATTTACAGTTAAGGTGTTGATTTGAATTTCCTATTATTTAACTGAATCAACCACTAATTTAAACAGGCCTTGACCTCTAACAATCTGTGCAGGGGTTATTTCGAGGCCATATTCCTGTAACGACGTCATCCAATTTTTCCTTTTCTCACCCAGTTCTTTTTGTACTAACAGGTTTCTTACAGCTGGGTAAGGAACAATAACCTTGGTTCTGGATTTCAGTAGGTATGACCAGAAGTGTTTCACTGCTTTAAAAACAACATATGCATGTTGATCTACTGTTGGGTAGCTAAGCTCTACTCCTTTGGAGGCTGAGCTCATGAAGGCAATAGGTATCTCATTGCTTTCAACGTTTTTTTGCATTAGCACAACAACATAAGATCGGTCAGACGCAAAAGTGTAAAGAGTGAAATCCTGAGAAAAATCAGGACTCATCAAGGAAGGAGCTTCTACTATTGCTTTTCTAATGGAGTCAAAAGATTGAATTTCTTAATGTCCCCAATGGTACAAAACATCCTTTTTAATTAAGTTCTACAGTGGTCTTACCATTTCCGAGAAACTTGGGACAAGTCATCTGACGAAATTAATCTTGCCCAGAAAGGACTACATGGATTTTTTGGAAGAGGGAGGGGAGAGCTTAGCAATAGCTTGGGTTCTTTCAGGGTCGATAATCATTCCGTCTTTGGACACTATAAAGCCAAGTAGTTTGCCTTGTTCTACTGTAAAGACTGATTTCTTAGGGTTGAGAGATATACCGAACTTGCGACATCGTTCCAGGACAGTCTTGAGGTGAGACAAGTGATCTTTCTTGTTTTTAGAGAAGACAGTAACGTCATCAAGATAGACCACGACTGATTGTCTTATGAGGCCACAGAAAGCAATGTCCATTGCTCTCTGGAAAGTGGCGCCGACGTTTATAAGTCTAAAAGGCATCTTCCTGTAGGCATAAGTGCCCCATGGGGTACGAAAGGTGGTTTTAAGCTGGTTTTAGGGAGACATGAGGACCTGGTTGTATCTCGAAAACCCATGTATCAAAGATAGTCTTTCAGAACCAGATACCTGCTGTAGAATTTGTTTCATTGGAGGAACAGGGTAGTTGTCTTTGTCAGATGCGCAGTTCAGGTTCCGAAAATCGACACAAAGTCGAATTTCACCACTTTTCTTTCTTACAGGGACCAGATTAGACACCCATTGTGTGTTCCTTACCGAGAAAATTATCTTTGCAGATAGTGATTTATTCAGTTCTTTTTTAACAGTGGGTTCCAATTTAGGGTGCATCTTCCTCAATTTCTGCTGAAAAGGTTTAGTCTGGGGTTTCATGGGGATGATATGTTGTATGATGTTGGGGTCGAATGTTTTCAAATCATCATACATCCAGGAAAAAATGTCTTTAAATTCTTTAAACAATTTTATGGAAGTGGATCGTTCTTTCTCAGAGCAACCTCTTCCCAGATTAATATTTTGAGGATTTTCCTTTGTCCCTAAATTAACCGACTCATAAATCAAAGAAGAACTGTTTGTTTTACAATTAACTGTCCCTCTAAATTTATCATGCAAGTCATAAATATTCTCTAGTCTTACAACAAATCTGGGAATAGAGTTTACCAGATCAGATGTCGATTCAGGAGATCTAAGATCTGATATTACCATGAAGTTTCGAAGGTTCTCATCGTGAGTGCCTTCATCAATGACTGCACCTTGGAAGGTGTCTTCCATGTGCAGGGAGTTGATGATCTGTTGGTCATCGTCGAACACTCTCCAATTGGTGATGTTATTCGGGATCGACGGCCTGAACAACAGTTCAATCGAAAACACATTAGGAAAAATACCTTCTGCGGGTAATAGTTTAGAAGTGACATTAGCCAATAAATCAACCTCAGAATTACTTAGTCTAGGAATGAAATTTATGTTAAATGCTGAAAATTTTTGCATTAAAATCCATACCTCAGTTTGGTAGCTTTTTAGATGTGGTGATAAGCAATGTATGCAGTTTCTTACCTACCTAACCATGATTTATGAATCACCAAATACCATCAAATTATGCATGTCCATATCCAAAGCTTTCCTAAGCCCTTGCATAAGTGCTTCATACTCAACAGTGTTATTAGTGCATTCAAACTCTAACCTGCAAGCAATAAAAGCCTTATTACCTGCAGGGTCGATGAGTACACAACCTGCACCTGCTCCTTCTTTGGATTTGGATCCATCAAATTAAAATGACCAGATTTGGGTTTCGTCAGCAGTGTTTGGCATACTTGGCAAACTTGATGTCTGAGTATAGGTCATAAATTTTGATTGCTACTCAGGATCAGTGATAGGAGAAATTTCGGTCATGAAGTTACCAAAGAAGGTATTCATTCCCTGCATTTCAAATGAATTAGCAGATGCAGTGAAAGGTTCGTTTGCATCATTTAGATCTGTCACGGTGTGCTTCCGATAATGTTCTCTGTTTATCTTGATCTTGTTGGGCTGTCCATTTTCAGGCAGCCACAAATGAGACCAATCTATGGCAAAGTAACCATGCAGTTGTTCGGACTAGTCCCTGCTAAAAAAAAACCATAAACTTTAGGGATATCCACAACGATAACGTCAATTATCTGGTGAACCTTAGGATTGGATGATAATCTAACCAGAACATTCTTAAGTTCACCAATTACTTTAACGTTTGTTTGATCAAGATGAATGATTTTGAGATCAGAAGGTTTAACTTCTGCATTAATTTTTCGACAAACAGATAGAGGCATCATGTTTGACGATACACCGGAATCGACCATACAATTATGTACATTCCTATTGAAAATTTCAAAGGTTAACAAAAAAGGCGGGACATTTTTCCCGGTGTTTATAGCAGGATTTTGCTGATTTTTAGTTGTTGTCCCTAAAAGAGTTTTACCTACATTTGCTATAGTTTTTTCAGCTAAATCCATTTTATCTGGAGGTTCAGATGTCGTTTTAGTTGGGATCTTTTTGGCTTCTTTTGAACCAATTTCTGCAGTTTTCTTGTTGCTAGGAACACTGTTTTTACTGTTTTCAGCAATACTTTGAAGCATTTTCTGCAAAATAAGGGGGAATTTCAGCAACTCAAAAACATAAATACTGGCCCTCAGTTTTTTCAGATCTTCAATTAAATCGTACTCTAAAACAGGGGCTGCTAAACTTTGTTTAATTTCATCTTGCTTTGAATGTTTTGGAAACACATTATTACTCACTTCAGAAGAGGGTTTGTTTTGTGTTTTTTTTTTTGTGTTGTAGGGGTGAACAATCTCAAAATTTGCTTGGAAGATACTGTCTGAGAAGTGACCAAAAATGTTGGGAGATGATTCCTCCTCTTCCAGTACTTCTTCCTCAACTATGTCTTCAAAACTTTCAGGAAGGACAGAAGTAGAATTATCATGTGCTTCTAAGATGGTTTGCAAAGCGTACTGCAAGCTTTCAAAATTTAGACCTTCAGTGGCTAGGTTTGGCCGGTTGGGAGGAAAAGGTTTTCTGAAAAGAGGTTTAAAACTTCCTTGTCTTGTGGATGCCTCCTAGAATGATCTCTTCAAGTCAACGACCTGGTTGGACAGTTTTTGGAAAGCTTTTTGCAAGCTTTCTAAGTCTAAAATTTATGGTTGATTTTTAGCTTGAGGAGGCCTAGAAAGGATTTCTATTTTGTTTTTAGAGGATGAAGTTGTTTTAGCTTCACTATTGAGATTGTCTTTTAAGATTAATATATCTTTTTCAATTTGGCTTGCCTCCTCAAAGGATTCTAACAGTGTGTTCTTTTTAGACCTTTTGACCCAAATTGCTATGTTATTATGCAGATCCTTGGTGTAATCTGCGACAATTAGGATTTCAGTGGGCATTGAATCTGCGGGGATTTTATTCTTTAACGTAAGAAATCTTTGGTTAAAATCTTTTACTTTTTCCTTAGGATTCATTTTTAAGCTAGAGAGTTCCATAACCAAGACTTCCAAATATTTATCATCTCCGAATTTTTCCAAGAAACAAGTTTCAAACTTGTCCCAAGAGACAATGGTTTGGGGATGTTGACCGAAATGCCAGGTGGAGACATTTCCCTCAAAAGTACAAGGGAATAGTATGCATACTACATCCTCGTGTTCAACACTTCGGAGTCTAATGGCCAACATAAATTTTTTGATGTGATCTTCAGCGGATTGTTTGGAATCCGGATCAAATTTTGGTAACCATTTGTCTGGATGTTTTAGTAATGGGTGTTGAGGTCCAGGTACAACCATGACATCTTGATCAAGCCAAGGTCTGGCGGGATTGTTTTGGTTTTCCATGGGAGTTGGTGGTGTCGAAGGCTGTGATGGTCCTGATGAGGAACTTCCTTTGTTTGAAGACTCTCCTCCTGAAGAGGATGGAGATGAATCAGGTGGGGAAGGTGAAATACTGGATCCCCCTAGCTCCAAGGATAGTCATTTTGGTAGGATTGGTAGTATGTTCACCTAACGGGTTTTGGAGCAGACCAGTGCCTTCCAATTGTTCTCGGATATCCGAGAAGTAAAGAGGTTGATTAAGTGGACTACCAGGTTATGTGATACAGGCTAAGGCACTATACGTTCTTATGAGTGACTGACGAACAATTTCTTGGACGTCGGCCCCTTGAGGAACTCGAGTCACTGGTTCAATGAGAATCTCAGGGTTATCGTTTGAGGTAGTTGTTGTTTCAAATGTAACATTGTTGTCTGAGTGACTACATGATACAATAGGGGAGTGAGTGTGTGGGGGAGGAGTCTTGCGACTTCCATGTGCCATCAATAAAATTCAGGCCCTCCTTCTAGTGCCATTTGTTGATGGGCGTAAGTGACACACCATCAACTGGAAGAATAGATCCGGACCGGGATTGTCTAATTAACCCAAGCTGTTTGGTGTGATCTATTCTGACGGGTTTAATGGTTCCGTTAGCCAACTAGGGTCCTAAAACAAAGAAATAAACTACTCTAAAGCTAAAACTATAATACTATATATGTGAATCTAACTATTTACAAGTGTTTCAAAAACGTAAATATAAATATGCGATTATGAACAGAGTATTTACAAATTGCAAGTTCCCGATGAAAGCCTTGCGAAATCAATGTTTGGTAATTGTTTTCGAAAGTAGATAAAGAAAGCACACATTTCTATATTTTCTATTTTATAATCTAAGATCTAAGAACTTAAAAAGAATGCTAATAAAACATAATCTGAAACAAGGATAGAGTAATGGTCACAACCAATTTAAATTGTCTTGTCTCACTAATAAAATAGACTAACAACATAAATTAAATGCGAATGAAACTAACTTGAAATTAATCTCATCCAGTGTCTATGTCTTTGTGTGATCCAAACCTCCAGCTAACTTGTCCGTGAGAGAAATCTACGACAGACTTGTACTAACATCTCTTGAATTCACTCAAGGTGTTTATTGACAGCTAGGGTATAAGAACATAGTAGCAAAAATGTAGATCCAGTGATCTTGTGATTATGAATGATTATAGTAAAAGAAACTTTAATATGAAACATTCATTGGATACATCAACTAAACATCAAGGATAAATCATTATATTAAAGTTGAAATGATGATCACATATATAATATATGAAACAACAAACTATAGACAAAATTTAAATCACTGGATAAAATGTCATTGAGGCTAAAGCTATGCAACATATTAATATTCCAAAATATAAGAGAGAAAACATAAATGAAACTGCTTCACATTGGTCTAAAGCCGAAATGCAAACAACTTGTCCATTAAGTTCTGAAGATCATTTGTCCATAATCTGTTCCAAGCAAAGATGTCTTTCACTAACAAAGTGAATAGTATTTAAAGTATCATGAGATCCACATACTCATATCTCACAGGATAGAGATGGATCTCTCAACATTAAGTAAAATTACAAAAATAGTGGATTTGGAAACCACTTATAACAGAGTTGGTTTCATAAAAAATAGATCGAAGTTTCTATAAAACATGAAGAAAAATAAACTACTAATCACTTGCATAAAATTGAAAGATATTTCTTCCCAGTAATCAGCAACAACATCTCCAATTTCCTAAAGAAAAAAAAAACAATTTTAATAAATCAGAAAAACAATTAATCATAATTAATTACTAATTTAAAAAAAAAGAGACTTGGCTACAGAATCGAAGATTCTGTAGCCAATCTTAATTTTAGTAAATCAAATCAACCTTCAAATCGATTTATTTTGAATTAGATAACAGAGATAAAATGAAAAATAAAATCAAATTGTTTACCATTAAAAGTTAACTAAAGAGGGGTCAGGTAGTTCAATTTTTTTTTTCGCCTTGACATTGGTTGCATTTTTGATAACTATGTTTCCGGATTTCTTGATGCATTTAGGATTCATTTCTGCATGCACCTTGAGGTCAAGGTTTTCTTGCCCTAAGAAATCATTCTAAGCAGTAAGAGTCTTGATTCGGGCTTGTAGGATAGGAATGTCAGTGTAATAGCACTCAACCCAAATGTAACAATCATCACAGTGGACAGGGGAGGTGGAGGATTGATGAAGGATGTAGTCTACCACGGGTGCATCAATCTTATATGTTGTTTTCTTCAAATCATGCCTAATACCGGAGAACCCTTCTTTGCCTTGAAGGCATGGTGGCAAATTTGTCACGAAGTCATAAGGTTCAGTAGGACCGATAACTTCTCTCTTGGAACCCTACAGTTATGGATCTTCACGAACTAGAAAATCTTCTATCTCTGGATCCGAGCCCTCATCGATCTCAATCGGATCGATCGAGCTCAGATGAGGATCCTTTCTGTTCCTTAGTTGCCTCGAGATTAAGCGACCGATCTTCTTACCCTTGAAATTTGACTATGTGCACTGTTGATTCCTTTCTTTACAGCGTTTCTTAAAATCAGTATTAACACCAACATCATTCACATGTGCAAGAGGGTTATTTTCCTTTAATTCTTCAGTCTCTTGCTTAGGAAAAAATGCAGGTGGGAACTTATGCAGCGTCCCTTCATCGAGAGGTTTTTTGTCGGTGAACTTTGGTTCACTAATTGAAATATTGACCCGATCTTTAACCACTGCCTTGTCTAAGCTAGGGTTTTCTGTTAAACGAGGGTTTACTGTAAGATCGCTCTGAGTGAAACAATTTCTTATTAAAAAGACTTCCCAACTGTCACCTATGGTTGATAAATGATGCATCAACAATATCTTAACCAATCCATGATGGAACGTGATTGAATCAACACCTTGTCATTTATATCTTTTGGACATTTTACAGAGACTTCTCAACAAATAAAATGGCATATCCAAATCGAAACCAATGAAATGCATGAGTAAACGGATATGGTAGAGGAAGATCAATCCGTATCGACCTTCGCATGTCACAAATTGTTGGAGAATTAACAACAAACTGTGCCATCTAGGTTTTACCAGGGAGATATAAATACCTTTTACACAACAGTTGATCTTTCAGGATGTCATAAACAGACTCCAAGGGACTCCTTCAATTTGGGCGTTTTTGAACCATTTTTCACCCTTTGATGGAAGCCCTATTTCCTTGCTCACAAAATCCTTGGTCAATTCTAACTGTGTGTCCCCAATTTTAGCTTTGCAACCATCGAAAGTCTGCACGAAAACTCCAGCCACATGAAGATTATAACCCTCAAATTTCTTAAGGAAAACATCCCAGCCATGGCTTTTTAAGTCCTCAATCGCATCGTTGTGAGAAAGTAAAGACTGGCATCCATTCGGCTCCAAGCGCACGACAGACGCCATGACAAATGTAACCAGAATGCAACAAGGGTTACTCTGGATAGTTTTAGGTTCAAATCGTGTGAGAAGAAGAAACAATTTCGAATGGAGAGTGGAGTCATAAAAATAACATATCATGTGTGTTATCATAACTCGAATAGTGGGAGTAAAAACCAGGGGTTTGATTGTAATCTTTACCATCCCTTGTGATGAGAGCCAAATACACAGAGTATTGAAACCCTATGCATGTAATGAAAGGATCATTAATATGTTAAGCCAACAAAGTGAGGTGAGGACGCGAGTACAACAGGTGGGTATTCATTTGTATGACTGGTGGTATGACCATTGAATTCGTGACAGGACTATCAAAAATATCAAAGGCTCTTCACAAATCGAAAACTATCAAACCATTGAAACAATAATCGTATTAGCACAAAAAAAATGGGTCTAACAACCATTTTATAAGATTTGTATTTCTATTTCATATGAATGGTTTGTTGAACCATATACCTAAGGCATAAAATTATTAAAACAACAAGCCAAGTTTTATGTTTAATTCATGCTTGCAGTCATGAATTATAGATAAAACAATCGAAAATCAAAATAGTAAAATTAATGAAGTAGGCTTTAACCCAATCAGTCATAATAAACTCAGAAAAGTGTTTATAGATGGGTTGATGGAAGATACAGAAAAATGCAAATTCTTTCAATCGTGTACAAAATAAAAAACGATGTAATGTTGCCAACAAAACTTGATCTCAATAATTTCTATTGGCTTTTTAAGAGGCTTGGTTTTGACGGTTTGTTGAGCTGGTGCTCTTGATGCACCCTCTTCCATAGAGACATACTTCCTTGCTACTGATATGGTGAATGTTCTTTTAGGAATAATAGATTTTGCAACAATAAGTGGAGAAAATACAAGTTTCATCCCCTTCAGATTCCTTAATTTGCTAGAGGATGTCTCCATAGGTGAAGACGAAAAAGTTTCTTCCTCGAGAGGTTGTGAAGGGCCTTCACCTATCTTATGAGTTAATTGAGATGACTTATCCTTTTTAACCATATTCCACCTTTTATTGGACTCTTTGTGCACAATCGTTTCAACAGAGGTAGGTGTCTTTCTCTTTATTTGTGGTGTGTTGACAACATATGGCTGAAAGCCTGATGAAACTAGAAAAACATCCTAATCATTATTAGTCTTTTTAAGTTCTTCTAACACTAGGATATTGATCAAAACATAATGGAAGACATCGGTATCCACCTAGTTGGACTTGGATTGAAATTTCTCTGACATCTTCCCAAGGCTTCTAAGTAGATAGAAGGGTAGATTCAAGGGCTCTTTTCCAGTAAAATGCATCAATAATCTCATATGGTATTGATAGACCATATTAAACCTACTTTCAAAAGTAAAATACCTCTGAATGACTTGGACCATATTATCAAAATACTCCAGCATATGATTTCTAGGCACTCCCTTGGATAGGTTATCTTCTTGATATTCAAGTTTTAAGATATCCTTAGAAAATTTAGACTTCAGAGACATGGCCTTGAACCATCTTTCTCCCTGAATTGGTATCTTTGTAGCTATAAAAATGGACTACTCTGTAACCTCAAACTCCAGTGTACCAACTTTGGTATTTACCTCATTGAAATTCAATGCAAACTACTTGGAAACCTCAAAGTGTCCTCTCTACATCTTCTCACAAAAAGCTAGGCATCTTACTTTCTGAAATGCCTCTCTAAAAAATGGATCTGAATTGAATAATTGCAAGTCATAGGGATCAACCCTGAAAATCTATCCTCCTTTATGAATCTTCTTCCCTTACTGAGTGTTCATGACAGCTAAGTCAACCACCCCCCCTCCCCCTCCTCTGATCATAATTTCTACCAGAGTATGTGATGGAAACTAGTGAATTTAGGGTTTTACTGCTTGATTTTGCAAAGATTAGGGTTTGCTGGAAAAGGATTTTATGCTAAAGAAACATTGCATAAACTAAAATAAGACTAAATCTAGGACATTGGAGGAAAATATGACAACCCAAAATTGGATGAAACCTCAAATAGACCAAATTTCAGAGCAACTGAGTAAAACAAGGAGTTTGTTGCACAATTTCTTAGTTCATAGAGTGCTGATTAAGTTTGCAGCAACAAATTTTAGATTAGGGTTTTCATCAGAAGGCTTTGCAATTTCAAAGGTATGGAGAGGAATATGATCTTGAGTGAAATAATATTTTTTCAAACTTGATTGAAAATGAGGTCAGCTAGGGTTTTATCAATTGAGAAAAATAGGGGATTCGTAGCGCATCCAGTTTGCAGTGCAAATAGTTCGTAGCAATAAGTGCAGTTTGCAACGAATAGAAAGTTTGCAGCAATTAGGGTTTGATGATAATAATTTTGTAGGTAGTGGAATTTGAACATCAAGCAAAGTACCTGGTATATAAAGCTCGCTCCTTGTTGCATAAAAACAAACTTTCCTTTAAGCTTTTAATCCACTATCAACCGCTATAGGAGAGTTTGCAGTGCACTTACAGTTCACAACGAGTTGAACTAGTCTGCAACACACTCTTTTCCAATGGAAATGAAGATAAAAAATGATAAATCCTCCTTTTGAAACTAACCCTTTGGAGATCATTGATGAGGAGATGGTACTGAAAACTAGAATCCATCATCAGACACATTTGCAAAATCATAATCATGAAATATTTAGCGCATGGTCCATTTTTGAATTGTTGCGAACTTTTAGGATAGTTTGCAGCACATGCGATTTGACAACTGACAAGACACTTAAACAGTTGGGTAGATCTTTAAGACCTCTTGTACACTTGTTTTGGAGATAACACTTGATGGTGACCCTTAAAATATGCAGATATGATCAAAACTTTCCTCTTTTCCTAATCATGACAACCACCATCATGACACCAAGACTTTCATAAATGGACTCTGATCAACTTTCTAGACTTAAGAGAAAATCAAAACATGATTTATTTGGCATGAAACATGACTCAAAACCTTTGAGAACATGACCCTATGACTCAAAACTACAAGCTTAAACAAATGACTCATACAAGAAGGACTGACCACATGACTGACAAAGACTAATGGTCTCCTTTTGAGACTAAACTAACAAATTTGAAAAAATTGAAAAACCTTGACTCCTGTACATCCTATGTGTTAATAGTAATTACTTAACTGTTTAGGTCGATTGCTTAATAGAAATATCGACTAAATTATGCTTTTGACTTCGACATTCGACCGATTAACTATTAGTTGACTTCCGGGTCTAGTCGACAGAGTCCACAAGCCCCTACAACATCTCCCCCCACCTCAATTCCTTGCTCGTCCCGAGCAAGAGGGGAGTAAAATAGAATTTTATTTTACATTGATTGTTTACAAATAGATATGATAGAAAGAGAGAAAGAAGAGGAATTATAGACAAAATTTTATGGTGCTTGATAGGATTATGGAGCCATATTCGTTTGTCCTACTACATTGATATATTTGTTTCTAGTCGAGTCGAATGTGTCCTTTGTTCTAATTTTTGTACTAGATTCAAAGGCATTCTGTAGGATATTGGGAATTGAATGTTGTAGATGTTGGGTGAAGTCATGCTGTGCATTGATCGACTGGTGTGCTTGTAGGCCTAGTGTCTTGATCTTTCCAAGCAAGTTGACTTTTTCTGCTATGTCTGCTTGGTGTACTGCGGCCTATTCTGGGTCAATATGTTGTTCCATCTCTTGAATCTTTTCTCTGAGCTGTGTGAGGCGAATCACTCCACTGTCGGTTTCCAACCGTACTTTGTGCCCTTCCTTCTACCATTCTTGTTCTTGTCGTGAGAGTTGTGACTCTATTGCTTTTTCTTTTTCTAACTAACTTGTGAGGGCCTCTTTGATCTTGATGTCGATCTTCATATTTCTGGGCTTTTCTATGTTGTCGACCACAACTCTTTGTATTTGTTATTTCGTAGTGTAGTTCTTTTCTGATGTTGACAACTTCCTACTTGCAAATGCAATTTTTTCATTTAAGTCTCCTTCTCCAGGTTGGGATAATATTGCGCCCAAAGCTATGGACAATGCATCCACATGAACATGAAATTCCTTCTTCCAATATGGGAATATCAAAATTGGCGCATTCACTAACTTCTACTTTAATGTGTCCAAACCTTTCTGGCAGTCCTCATTCCATTGGAATTTAGCTTCTTTCTTCAACAACTTCTCCATGGGTGTTGTAATATGTGCATATCCCTTAATGAACTTCCTGTAATATCCTATATGACCCGGGGTTGCTCTTAACTGTCTCACTGATGTAGGTGGTTGTAAGTCCAAAATTACTACAATATCGACAGGATCGACTAGTAAGCCTTTCTTACATACCACATGCCCTGATAAAATTCCAAAAGGTGCACACAAGATACATTTCTTCAAGTTCAATGAAATCTGACATTGTCTACACCTATCCAACATTAATCTTAGTACTTCTATGTGATTCTTCGAGAGACTAAACACAGTCCAATCATCTATATAAACTTCAAGGAACTCATGAATAAATTCTTTAAAGGTTGTGACAACTACTCTTGAGAAAATTGCAGATGCATTCTTCATCCCAAAAGGAATAACTGTGTACTGGTAGCTTCCCCCCTCTGTTGCAAAAGTGGTCTTATATTCGTCTTCCTGCGCAATCTTTATCTGGGGATATCCTGAGAATCCATATGTGAAAGAGTAGGCCTCCTTCCCCCTACATTATCTAGCACTTCATTTGTAAAAGGTGTCAGAAATGGATCATGCAGACATGCATCATTTAGATTTCTTAGGTCTACACAAATTTTGATTCCCCCTTTTTTCTTATCTTGTACTACCATTGGACTTATCCATTCTGATTCCACTACTGGTTCAATAATCCATGCTTCTAAAATTATGTCTATCTCTTCCTTTTCCTTCTATTTATACTTTAGATTCAATATATAGGGTCTCTATCCTACTGGATTAACATCCAATTTCAAAGGGATCTTCATTTCTCCTAACTCACCAACTATCCCTTTCATTTTTGAAAATGTGGTTGGGAATATATCCTAATACTTGTGTAGTAAGTCTGCAATTTTCTCCACAGTTTCATCATTCCAGTAGTCTCCTATCTGTGCAAACTTTGGTGTCTCTTTTTTCCCAATATTTACCTTACGTGTCCTTAGTAGTTGTGCATATGCAATAGATCCAAGCTTTTGACCTTCTACTACACGTTCCCCCTCAGATTCAGGTATTTGTATATTTCTTGGATCCTCCTCATCCTGATCTTCTCGAGCCACATTATAACATTCCAGTATTTCATGGACTGTCATAGAAGTTCTATGCACATGACACACATGCACTACATCTATCGACCCTTCTTTTGAAAAAATATTGTTTCTAATGGCTTGCAAAGCTACATCTATCAATGGAGATTCACGTTAAAAAGTAAATGTTACCTCAAACTTTTGAGTTAGTTCATCCCAGTTCGTCATTTATCTACGCATTTCTAGGTCCAAGTACCAGTTCTTGGGGATTGTATCCAATGTATGTATGAACTTGTGCTTCCATTCCTCCTTCGATATCAAACTTCATATCTTTCTGCACTGCATAATATGATCTGCTGGGTCACTTACTCCTATATATTTTTGCATAGTATACTCAACCTCGGTATTGAATCTAACTTGTATTAATATTTTACATTGCGACTAGTCTTCTATTCCTTCTTTATGTGAAGCCCACCATTTGGTTGGAGTGGCATTCAAGACAACATCTAATGCCAACAATATTTGTTTTTCAGGTATATGCAACTTAAATTCCTTTATAAAATAACTTATATCAATAAAACCATCATACTTGGGTGGGTCACATAACTCCATTCCAATCCAACGCAATGATCGAGTAATGCAGACACACTGTCTGGTTAACACTTCATGCATCATTTTCTTTGAATGTTTCAGACCTTCCTCTAAGTCTAACGCATATGAGCTAATGCTTCTTGAACTTAGGGTGCCATTTGTAGTTGAATTAACATAGTCATCTATTCGCACAATCATATTATATAGGTTATGAATTTCATTCCCTTTAGCCGGTTCAATATACCTCTTTCCTTCTTTCGGATCCAATGATGCAGTAACCTTCAAGTCCCTTACTTCAAAGACCATTTCCCTTCTCTTCAGATTAATAATTGCATGATTTTCAAAGACCCATTCAAGCCCCATTAGCGCTGGGTATGGTTGACTATCATCCACAATCTCAATGACTTCGAAATCTGCTACACTGCGCACCCATCTATGTTCATAGATACCCCTAACAATCGACCAATTGATACCATTTTGTGTTGGTTCACCAATCTTAACTATACAGGAGACCAAATCAAATTCGGCTTCCCCATCATTTCCCATGTTTGCTTCGGCAAAACATTTACATCAGAACCCAAGTCTAAAATGACCTAGTCCATGTCATAATCCCCAATCTGCACACTTAATTTGAACTCGTCGCTCATCCTATTTTTGCATAGTACCTGATTCACTACCCTTTGTGCGGTAGAAAGTTATCTTTCTTGCGCACAATGATAAATCATTTTGCGCAATGCATTCAATGCAGTTTCATCTTTCATCAATGTTAAATAAATTCTCAAATATTCTTTCAAAGGATTTTCCTTTTCAATGGGCCTTTCGGGGTAGTACGATCATAGATCAAAGGCATGCCAACCATAGGGGTTGCAGATGATGTTGATGCTATCCAATCCATTGCTAACATCTCCTTCCTTGTCTATTGATATGTCTCTTTTTCTTGTTGTGGGTCAAATGTCGGCATAGGTCCTGCTGATTTCCTCACCCATTCCTCACTCTACCTCCCTCTGTTTGTCGTGTCAACTCCTATCCTAGCTCCTCCGTGCGTGACAATTGTTATTTTGGGTCCTTCATCATGTATCTTTGTTGATATCTTCTGTATGTTCTGATTCGGATTCTGGTTCTGGTTCTGATTCTCTCTTGCCTGCCATTTTGCAAGTAGTTGCAAATAGTCTTTTGTTGAATGATCCAGTGCTCTAAAATACGTGCAAGTTGTATAAGGATTCAGGCAGTCACAAGCTAAGTGTCCCGGTTGATTACAATTGTAGCAAATTATTGGGCCTCTACCTCCTTTGTCGAAACTTCCTCTGCCTCAACCTCTACCAAATCCTCCTCAACTCCTTGGATTAAATCCTCTTTGATTATTATACTGTGGAACACCTCCTTTTGTCGCAAAATTTTCCTCCTAAATTCTATACATATCTCAAGCGTGCTCTCTCATTAGATCGAATGCATGATAATCCTTCTCTTCGTGCCCTACTGACTTGCAAAAGTTACAAAATAGATTCCTTGGCGTATTATGATATTTCTATAACAATGGAAAATCATGTGGATGATGTCCCCATTTCTTGCTTATTTCACAGTACCCCCTTCCTGATAATGGGTTCAGAGCTCCAGTTTCCAAATACTGCACAAAGGTCGGGCATTTATCCTTATGGTGGCCTTCAGTCCTACACTTGGTACACCATACTTGTTCCCACTTCTCATTTCCTTTTGTTGGTTCTGCTAGTTGGATTGTCAAGGTAGCTAACTATGTCTAGACTTGAGACATCCCCCCACCATCTCCTACATGAGACGCTTCAAGTTTCATCACAATCTCCAAATCTTCAGGCTGCGACACAACCTTCTGTTGTATCAACGGGCAATGAATGTGTGGCAATAGTCCTAAAACAAACCATTCTTTGTGTTATTGATCAGGAATCTGGAATGTCAATCTACCCATCAAATCCTTAAATCTTTGATCATGGTCCCAAACTGACTCAGTCACACTTGTTTGATTTCCTTCAACTCTATAATATACTGCGACTCAGACTTCGGTTTCTTGAACTCTTTCATAATGCTTGTATAATTTATGCCAGTGTCCTCACTTAACTTGTAGGTGTAGTACTCTGCAATTTCATGTACCATACTAATGTGCGACCTCTAAACGTTGTTGCCAACTGCACAATCTTTGTGGCTTCATCCTAAACATTCTTTGCAACCCAAATTATCTCACATATAAAACATATGTTGTTATGGGTCCTCCGAACCAACTCTCTGGAACTCGAGCATTCTCAATGTGTTGTCTAACCCTGCCATGGTGTTTTGTGTAGTAACTCCCCTTGGTGATGTTGATTGAATTTGACTTGACATACTACTTCCACTGCTCTGAATACCACTATTCTAACTTCCTCTGCTAACTATAAGTGTTTTTGACAAATCCTCACATGTTATCTCAGATCTAGGTGACACACACGGGGTCATGTAATCAATAGAAGATCCAACCTAAGTACGAATTAACGGCTCTTCTATTATAGGACTAAACTTAGAATCCTCTTCCTCTCCTTCTATGTGTGGTATTTCTACGATCTGGACTATTGCGTAGGGTACTCTCCTCTCATCCTTGCTGCGCGACTCTCCTTTCTTAGCACTAGTCTTCAACCTCTTATACCTTCTTCCACTACACAGTACTCCAAATTGGTCTTCCTCTTCTGATACACCTTCTTTGTTTCTCTACATCTTCAATCCATCCCTTCCTTCTTCATTTATTTATTCATTCTTTCCTACCTTCAGACTATCCTCTAGTCGTCCCCTAGTTCCCCTATGTGCATGAATCCCTTTAGCAGTCAGATTCCATTGACATCACACATTTGTCACACAACAACATCTTTATCCAGGTACCAAATGCTTTCATAAACCTTCCACGTAGACCCTTAAAGAAATCCCTTTCTGCAACACTATATGACTGGGTACAATCCACTGCAAATTCTATAATATAACCCCCTAGTATGTTATTTAATCTTAAATCGACTGCGCATGAAGTAGTATTACTTAAAAAATTCAATCATCTTACCAACTCATGGGTCCAATTCCTCGAAGTTGCAGTTCGGTATCTCCCAGTATTATCCACTAACCTTTCTAACCATTCAGTCAAAATAATTGGAAATTTACCAAATAAAATCTCATGCAACCCTATGAACACATAACTTTGCAACCATTGTTCATCGCTCATCCGAGGGTTTCTATTCTCTTCTTGGACAAATTATCACTCATTCCTTTCTAACCATTCAATGATCTCTTTCTTAGTTGTCATCCAAAACATTCCCTCAATTACAGATTCTGGGTCTTGACAACAGAACCATCTATTGGCCCGCAATTATAATACCCTAGGTTCAGTTTATTCAACCAACAAAACCCTTCAAATACTGGCCCTTTCGACATCACCTGCGTGCAAGTGAAGTCTCACCTAAGGTATCTATTGGGGCTGTAGGAACCAAGTTTTTGCAGGGACGAGGGGATGTAAGACTATCATCATATCCACTAATATTTATCCACCTTGTGCACAATACCTTTATTCATATCCCGCAATACCTTTATTCATATCCCTTGATTAGTTAACAAACCCTATTGTGCAAAACCCTTATAACATATATTGCAACATAAATAACCCACTATAACCTTCATTATTACTGCACATCAATCATGTAGTAAACACATCTATATTAATCATGCATAAACAAAACATCCATGAGAAATCACATCAACATAACACATTCAGAAACAAGATTTAACGCGGTTCACCCAATTCTTGGGCTACGTCCACAACTATTGGCTTCTATATTAATCTTCATGCAGTAATCTCCTCAGGCCTGCACACTGCGCTTACAATAGATATAACATATCATACTATCCAGACCTGCCTAGCCGCTCTGCAGTGCATGCCTCTCTTTCTCTACAAAATCCCTCCACAATCCTAGGCATAGATTCTCAATCATATGCACGCTAAACTCTCACTTTCAATAGTCTAATCTCTCTTTTTCAACAACCTATTCTTCCCCAACCCATTACATCTATATATATAGAGTTAGGGCTCATAACTCTACCCCAAAACTCTAACATGTCCTAGTTGTTTTCCTTCTTTTTCGTCAGCATGTTGCTTTTCCTTCCTTTGCACCTACATGTTGCTTTTCCTTCTTTAGCTCCGAACTGCTGCTTTCCTGCTTTTATACTAAATTGTTGTTTTCCTTCCTTCTTTTGCACGTGCTTTGACCCCACAAACTACTCCCTTTTATGCTTTTGCGCGTGCTCTTCAAAACTTAGTTATTCAAATTGTCTGTCCAACATGGTGTATTAATGTTATCCAAATACCTTAGGTGAAGAGTGTAAATCTTACTTCCCAATCATTTTGTTAAATCACCACAACCCAAAATTAATGATATATTTTAATAATATATACTTTTTCTAAATTACTTGTATGAATTAAGAGAATAAGATGTTGTTTGAGTTTTTTCTAGATAAACTGTCTATAAAATTTTGAAACAAATGGACACTCCACCCATCATCAAGGGAAAATAAATCTGAAATAATAATAGAAAAAAGTGTTTGCGTTGATATTTATAGGGTTAAAAATTATTGTTAACTCTTGTGAAAAAAAGAGTTTCAACCTGTTGTGAAAAATGATTAAATTAGTAAATGAGTAGTTTGAAATATATATATATATATATATATATATATATATATATATATTTGTAAGTTAGGGTTTGTATTAATTCTGTCAAAAAAAATACAGTTGTTTATTAAATAAAAACTATTTAATGCTAACCTTAAAATTGAAATTAAAAGAAAATGTTAAAGAAAATAAAGTTTAAGAAATATAATTTGTTAAGTTTGTATTTCCAAGGAACAAAAAAAGATAACTAAAAATGAGTGGATGGATAAAAAGTTAAAAAAAAAGGAAAATAACATGAAAATAATAATAATAATAATAATAATAATAATAATAATGAAGGGGTGGCAGGTGAGGGGGAGTCATCTATGACCTTGAAAGAAACATGATTACAGAATATGCTTGGGGGTTGGGGTCTACAACAAATAATCAAGCTGAGATCCTAACAATGTATATGAGTATGGCACTAATAAACGTTAACCAAGCATTAAAAGTCATTGCAATAGGTGACTCTAAGTTGATCATAAAAGAGTTACCACATATTAGTAAAAAGATGCAACCCAATCTCCAAAGGATTTGCCAAAGAATCTTAAATGAGAAGCACAAATTTAAGCATGTGGAGTACTATCATATCTATCGCAGGAAAAACGAGGCAACAAACAACCTAGCCAAATCCGCAAGACAACTGGAGCAGGGGATAATTCTTATCAACGAGGCTTCAACTTTGATCCACCTCCCTTACTCATATGAATAAAAAATTCCAAAGTAATATCAACAAAGGTCGAATCAATGTCATAATTATAAAAAAGATTGGTAATGGAGGGGATGTGACCCCACTCTCCATCCATATTAAGATTAATGATGCTCTCATATCAAAATTAACATTTGATGCCGTCCCGTATCCTCTCCACGAGGCACCACTCCCCCCCAACACATGTCCTTACTACCTCGCGCAATTGACATTAAATGAGGCTTCATTGGCATCACGACAACAAATGTGATTAATCCCTTGCCCACCATTAGAACTCTCGGCTCCATCCCCCTCATCTCTCCCTGTGTCTTAATCCACACGAGGTGTGAAGCACGACCCTTCGTCATGGATATGCAACACCACACTCCGCCACCAACGATGATCATTGCATTCCAGCCCCCTGTGTGTGGTAATTCAGACCCAGGTATATACTCATGGAAAAGGTGAGGAAATGGGTCGTCTTTGGGATTTATTTGGTGTTTGTTCCTATTTTTATCTCGACGAAGTCTGTTATCACTCCACCTTTAAACCCAGAGTTGTGCGTCCTCCACTACCCTCAAACATGTGGCGCATAAACCAAGCCCCCTGATTGTTCTAAGTGCAAAATGGAGGAAATGCAAAACAAGATGAAGACACATCAACAAGAATTGACAACCCTTCGAGCCTCTAATGCCCATCTGGAACAACAGTTTCAGCAGCGTAAGGAAAGACAAGACAAAGAAATGGCCATCGTTCTTCGCACAATCAACAAACACTAATAGTAGCTTCACTCACTCCGTAGGAAAGCTGGGTGCAATCATCGAGAAGCCCCAACACAAATGAACCCAATTCCACCAGAAGGCTTGCAGGCCTCATGTGAAGTAATCTAGCCCCTATTTCCTCACCTTCAACACACAACTCCAGAGGATGCTCTAGCTGTTGTTGACATTGAGCTAAAGCTCAATTAGGTTAGGTTTTCTTATGCAGTGCAAGTTTGTGTTATTACTCTCCTCTTATGTTAAAGTTTATACATGGAAGGTTAGCTATAGTTTTCTTGTAAATTCTGTGAAGGCAAGATGCTCCCTAAGAATATGTAAGGCTATATTTATGTTGGCATTTTGATTTTTTGTACTCTCTACCTGTTTTTGCCTCTTCACAACCTCTTTTATAATAAAACCACTTATAGTTACTGTTAATAAAAGTAGTAGTAATAATAATAATAATAAAAAAAAAATTAATAAAAAAATTTAAAAAGAAAAGCACTAATGATAAATATGATGAGTAGTGGGTTTCCAAGATTGGTCAAGTTTATAGCCATCTAAATTGATTAAATTTATAACCATCTTCTTGATTAAAATTATTAAGATGTTTTTCAATTTAAGAAAGAAATAAAAAAATTATAAAGCTGTAATTTTAGTTTATTCAAAACATGATTAAATTAAATTTGTAATTTGGTCAAAGCAAATGAAATGATTAGATGATGGAAGAAAATAAGATATCAAATAACTATTAAAAAAAAAAGTAGTTTAAATGTTCTAGGTTTTTGTCCTTTTCAGCCCATATTTTTTGGACACAGTTGCTCGAAATCTAACAAGATATTGTTGGAACTGCAGATTTGAGTGGTTAAATCTGTGTAATCTGAGTGCTCTAAGAGTTTTTCAGCATGTTGAATCCATTTATGCATTCAGAAATGCAATTTAAATAACAAAAAGTAATGATTTAGTGAGGATTTCTGTTCTCTGCTTTGCACGAAGAGGACAAAAAAAGTAGAACAGTTAGACAAGGTATAAAAGGCGTCCCTTAACTGTTCTACGAAATGGTTTTTTTCAACAACATAAATCGGTCTGAAATCATTATTTTTTGTTTTTTTAAAATACATTGTTGAATGCAGAAATGGATTCAGCATGCTGAAAATTCCCTGGGGCACTCCGATTATACATAAATAATCATTATGGCCAGATTTCGAGCTGGCCCCATTTCTAGCAAATGTCGTAGAAAATGACAAAAACCTATCCATAGCTCCACAGATTTGAGTGATTATTTCTCGAAGTGCCCCAAGGATTTTTCAGCATGCTGAATCCATTTCTGCATTCAACAATGTATGTTAAAAAACTAAAACTAATGATTTCACGCAGATTTATGTTGCCGAATTTCCATAAAAAACAATTTCATAGAATAATTAAACAACTCCACATACACATATATATATATAGATTTATATTATCAAATTCCTATAAAAAACCATTTCGTAGAACAGTTAAACAACACCACATACATCTAACCTAACTTACTGCCGTCGACAAAACCGGAATGACTGCGTGGAGATTCTATCAAGTTACCTGGGCACAGATTCTGTCAATTACCGATAAATTCATGATGGCTTTGTTGCGGATCCAGCCAACACGGAACCGGTAGCAGGGGCAGCTCTGGCTCCCTAATTTAACGTGACGTTCTCCAGCCAACTTCTTCTCCCGCCGGTTTTACGAACCGCCCGAGGCCACGGTTTGAAAGATCGCACGGCCGCACCCGGATTTCCGTCGATGTGTTGGCTGGAGATGCTTTGACGGAAAGTCAAAAATATACGGCGACGGGACATTTGGACGTGATTGAATTTGGCGTTAAGTTTGTACGTGAACTGCTTTTGATATCGAAACGCGTGAGCACGCGAGAAAGGCTCACGCCCAATTATCCACCGCGTTTACACTTCGGAATTACGATGCAAGGGTTGGAAATGAAAAATTTACTTTGCTGAAAAGTAGAATATTTGGATTGGATTTATATATAATTAAAATAAGTCAAATTATAAAAAAA
>JASDQU010949266.1:0-11124 GCA_032191745.1 Picea mariana | reverse complement strand
AAGACCTAAAAAGGCATGCGTACCCCTGGTTAATCACCGGTAAAGTCCAGATGTAGGCCTAGGTGATAGGAGGGTATTTGTCTCATGAGATTACATGTAATTGATCCTATTTAAAGGCTTGGTTAAACTCCAATGTAAATGGGCCTGGAGGTAAGCGAAGAATGCTTACTTGGCTAACTTGGCCGGATTTGGTCAAGTGAATGTTCATGTCAAGGTGGAGCGTTGAAGACTCCATTATAAGGTCCCTGGAGATGAGCAGTGATGGCTCACTTGACAGTCTTGGCCGGATTGGGCTAAGGTCTTCAAATGCAAAATTCAAGGTGGAGCACTGAAAGTGTTCAGGATCGCAATAGAATAATTGTTTTGCAAGCTCAAATAATTATTGTATGGCCTGGAACTCGAGCAGACAAGTTTGTAGAAGATGTTGAATCCTTCATGGTGAGCCAAGTTTTACAAGAAGTGAAAGTAACCATTGTGTTTATGGTACTCACTATCTTGGTGTTTAGATTGTTGACAATATGCTTGTAGAAAGCAGTAGCATGGTTAAGATCAACAGGTTGGCTCAGATGACTTGGACATTCGAGATGAAGGATCTGTGAGCAGCAAAACAATCTTGAGCATAGAAATTCATAGAGACGGGACTGATGGTAAGTTTTGGGTTATCACAACTTTAGTACATGGTAACGATACTCAGAAAATTCGGTATGAATGATGTGAAATTGGTAAAATATTTTTTGGCTTTCCATTATAATCTTTATTTAGGTATATGTCCAAGAAGAAGAAAAGTGTTATATGTATTGTGTATTGTATGCTAGTAGAAGTATAAGTTTGCGATGAGAAGATCAAATATTTCACATGCAGGGTGTTGTCAGTGGTCACATGACAAATCCAGGTGGAGCACTGAAATGGGTGCTTCGGTTCTGAAAGCACTGGCATCACCTATCTTTAGCTTGCAAGAAGGTGATGAATGGACAATGGCATGACATCAGGCTAATTGTTGTCAAGGTGGAGATTGTTGGAAAGTGACAACTAATTGAACTGAATTGGTCTAGTTGGTTCACGGTGGTTTCTCCAACAATATCTTGTTGAAACAAATTAACAAGAATAGTGGCAACATTTATTGCATTCAG
Source organism: Picea mariana (assembly GCA_032191745.1). Lineage (NCBI taxonomy): Eukaryota > Viridiplantae > Streptophyta > Pinopsida > Pinales > Pinaceae > Picea > Picea mariana. The sequence continues at coordinate 9,994 of JASDQU010949266.1, read as the reverse complement.
TTTTGTATAATTGAAGGAGTTGTATAAATATGATTGTATTAGAGGCATTTGATGAGCAAGGGCTTAGAGCCCTCTTATGGGCTGCCTGGTTGCCTAGCTGCTGATGTAATCTTCTGTTTAAGCAATATAAACCTTTGCCATTGTCCTGTGGATGTTTCCCTCACCCCGAGGGTTTTACCACATAAACTTTTGGTGTCTCTTGTGTGAATGCCATTGATGTTATGTACAATGTATCCTCTTGTATATTGTTTTATATCTATTGTAAGTTCATCTATGTGGGTTATAAAGATCCTAACCGTCTTTAGGTATCCCATTGTTTCCAATAAGCAATATGGTCTTCTTATATGTACATGTAATTCCTACAACATCATTGATTATGCTTATAACATGTCTTTGCCAGAGTCGGTGAAAAAATAAAACTGGTTTGCAACCTATCTTTAAGTATCCCATTGTTTCCAGTAAACAATATGGTCTTCTTGGCACACCCACTTATAGTTTTAAAGACCGGGCATGTGCTATCAATTTAACATTCTATAACTTGTTTTATTGAATATTGTTTCAGTCACGAGAATAGACATCTTCGAATCTTTCCATGGATCTTGTTGCTACAAAACTATATTTTAATTCAAAATCTAACTCTTAGCCTTAGAAAATCGAACTTATAAATTTGGTAATACTGAGTGGGTATCATCCCCTATCAATTTGGTAGAAAGTTCTACTAATACAATCTTTTTTTATTTAAGGTGCATGCTACTTGGATGCCATTGTGTTGTCAAACATTTACATTATCATGTTTCTGTTAAATAATTAGAAAACATGTGTTAAACACTTCAATTAAACACATGATAAACATTTCAATTTATTGTATATATAATTAGTGTTAGTTGCAAGTGTGCTAATTCCATTATTGAACTTCCAAATACCACTAATATACTCCCATTTGAAACCAAGGTACATGATATTTGGATGCCATTGTGTTGTCATGCATATACATTTACAATGTCGTGTTTTTAGATACTAAGAAAGCACGAGCTAAAAACTTCTTTCAAAAGCAATATTTAAGATAGAAAATTGCACAATTTTATAAAACAATGCATATGGGTAAAGTTGTATCAAAACAACATATATATAATTCTTCTCCTTGCATACAAATACATATAGAAAAATGTTATTTTCAAGTAATTTGATAATTTGATGTTGCATATATGGAACAAATTAATGCAAACTTTAAATCCCTTGATGGACATATAAGGATGGTAAATGACAAACTGATTTGATGGAGACATACAATATTAATCTAGTAACAATGATAAATGACAAATTGATCGAATGGAGACATATAATATTAATCCAGTAACTACGACAAAGTCTCTCATATACATATGCATGCCATTGTAAATATAAAACTATAGTTCCAAGTGTTGTGTGTGTGTCATTAATATAAAATAACCATAATTCTATATCGACATAACTGTAATTCCATATTCACAGTTTCATAACATCAATAAATGATAAAGCATTTATACTATCATGGGTTAAAAATATTTTTAACAAAAATATTTCATTATACTTATCTAATATATCTTAAAGGGCATCAAGCCAGGGACCTAGCCACTACAGTGGCACTTATTCATTATAATCTTCAAATTTCGAGAATCTATGGTAAACCTAAAATTCAAGAAAAGGACATCCCCTTAGATCTATATTAAGTGTTATAGGTGCATCCACTTATACCCTAGTTCACTTTTTGGTTGATAAACTTTGATCATTTATTGGAAAAAATCCTCCTTTATTAAAGATTCCTTGAATTTTATTCAAAAAACCTCGATATCGTCACCTTTATGAACATGATATCATAGTTAGTTTTGATGTTGTTTCCTTATTCACCAAAATTATGGTTCCTGAAGCTCTTGATCTTATCTCCAATCTAGTTGACCCTTAACTTGATTGAATTATGCCTCACCTATACCTTCTTTACCTTTAAAGAAGTTTGCTATGAAAAAACCAAAGGTACATCTAAGGGGTCTTTCTTATCCCTAGTGGTCGCCAACATTTTTATGGAACATTTCAAGACTCTAGCATTAAATGAATTTCATTTAAATCCCAAATGTTGGTTCTGATTTGTTGATGATACTTTCGTTGTTTGGTGCCACAACATTCCCTCATTGAACTCTTTCTTTAACCATCTTAACGACATTTCCCCTCATATCCAATTTACTTGGAATTGTACATGCGCATGATATGTACGATCATCTGATTGACGACCTTAGTTTGGCCATCTGTCTATGGGTGGAAGGCAGTGGATTTGGTGAGCTTGGTATCCAGCAGTGACCAGAGGCTCAACCAAAATGTGATGAGGAATCGACTGTCCCGATCTGAGACAATGGTTTGCGGGATCCCAAAGTGTACCCAGACGCGTTCAAAGAAGAGCTTGGAAATGGCCTCTGTAGTGATGTTCTCCTTGTAGGCGGCCATAATCTCCATCTTGGAAAATCGATCAACAACCATAAAAACATAGTCATTTCCCCTCTTGGTGGATGAAAGGCTAGACATGTAGTCCATTGAGATGGATTCCCACGACTTTTCAGGAGTAGGCAGAGGGGTGTACAGGCCCTGTTTCTTAGTGGTCAGTTTGGCAATAGCACAGGCGGTGTAGGACCTGATATACTTGCCGACATCCTGTCAAAGTTTTGACCAATAGAAATGTTTCTGCAACACTACCACTGTATTTTTGACCCCAAAGTGGCTTGCCACTCGACTGTAGTGAGCTTCCCAAATCATGTTCACGCGCTCACTTGATGGAACACAAATATGGCCCAGATGGAACAACGTCTCGTCTTGAAGATGGAAATTAGTGACCACTGAGTTTGATCCCAACATTTGGTAGGTGGTGGAGAAGTCAGGGTATGTCTCATAGAGGTGGGGCCATCCAGAGGTCTCATGGCCGCAAGAGTCTAACACCGTGGTGAGTGTCGCGACTGGAGGTTGGTTGAGGTAATCAACAATTCGGTTGGTGCTTCCTATTTTATACTTGATGTTGAGGTGGAATTGTTGTAAGTATGTGGACCACTTCTGATGGCGGTCATTTTGCAATTTGCCTTGGGTCTGCATGAACTGTAGTGGCTTGTGATCAGTGTGGATGACTATCTTGTTCCCCATAATGTAATGTCTCGACTGGAGGAAGGCTTGCACAATGGAGTACATTTCTTTGTCATAAGTAGGGTACTTACAAACAACATCTGATAGTGTCTCACTGTGATACGCCACGGGGTGGCTGTGGTTAGTGAGAACGACACCCACAATATAGTCTGAAGCATCTGTCTCGATCTCAAAGGGATGTTGCAGGTCCGGTAATGAAAGTACTGGGGATGAGCACAAACACTGCTTCAAGTTGTTGAAGGCTTGTTGTTGGGACATGCCCCACACAAATTTTTCCTTATTGCCACCCTTGGTTACTTGGTTGAGGGCCCATGCGATATGATATAATCCCAACACGAACCTGCGATAGAAATTGGCGAGGCCCAAGAAGCTCCGAATCTCAGTGAGTGTGGTTGGGGCGGACCAGTCACGGATGACCTAGATCTTGGCTGGATCCACATGCACACCATGCTGATCAATGATTTAGCCTAAGTAATGGACCATGTCCATGTCGAAGGAGCATTTTTCCAAGTTTGCATATAGTTTGTGCTGTCGTAGGGTGTGCAAAACCTGTTGAATATGCTGCAAGTGTTCTGCCCAAGTCTTGTTGTAGATGAGGATTTCATCCAGATACACCACTACAAAAGTATTGGTGAAAGGTCGCAGGATATCATCCATCATCCTCTTAAAAGTTGTTGGAGCATTTGTCAAGCCAAAGGGCATGACCAACCATTTAAAAAGACCTTCTTTTGACTTGAAGGTGGTCTTCCATACATTTGTCTGTTCTATTAGGACCTGGTGGTAGACAGACTTCAGATCAATATTACTGAAGTATTTGTCCCTCATGAGTTGATCAAGGAGGTCGTTGATTTGGGGAATCGGGTACCGATTTCGGACTGTGATTTTATTTAGAGCTCGGTAATCAATGCAGAGTTGCCAGGTCCCGTCTTTCTTTTGCACCAGTATGATTGGGCTCCCACAAGGCGATGAGTTGGGACAGATGTGACCCTTGTGGAGAAGTTCTTGGATCTGCCTCTTGATCTCCTCATTTTCTAACAGAGAGCGGTAGTAGACCAACCCATTAGGTAGCGGTGTGCCTGGGGTCAGATCGATGGGATGTTTGACTTGGCAGTGTAGAGGTACCCCGGTAGGAGAGGGCAATATATCTAAGTATTCTTCCACAACCTTATCCACTTGCTTCTGTTATGTGGAGAGATCGGTTGCGGAGGCCCTGGATGTGGCTGCAATCTTTCTCTTACTCTAAGAGCGAATCACGAAGAAGATAAATTTCTCAGTCTGAGAGATGACCTTCCTGCATTGCTTGGCATAGATCAAGGAAATAACACTAAGAGGGACTGCCTTGGGTATCCTGTACAATTTCCTATTCAAAGTAATAATAACACTATGAGGCCTAGACTCATATACAACATGAAGTTTCCATAAATAAGGTTGGCCCAAAATAACATTACAAACTTCGAGAGGAGCAACATCACATAATACCTTGTCTTTGAAGGGCTTGATGTCATACGACAGTCGACACTGTTGGCTGATGTGGAGATCACTTCCTTGGTGGAGCCATCCAATGGTGTAGGGCTGCGGGTGCGGCGTTTTAGGCAGGGCCAACCGCTTGATGAACTTTGTTGAGATGAGGTTCTTTTGGCTACCACTATCAACGATGAAGTGCAACAGAGTGCCTTTTACCCACATTTGCGAATGGAAAAGGCACTCGCCTTCTTCTGGCTCATCTGGTTCACTAGGCTAGAGCTTGGTGGTAGCAACGATGGCACTCGGTTTCGCGTCAATGATCTGTCTTCCCCTTTCTGGTTCTGACTCAGAGTCAGAACCCGCATCTGATTCAGAGGCTTTCACTTCAGCCATCGACGACTGCTTTGAGCGACAATCAACAATGTTATGCCAAGGTCTCTTATGGAAGTTGCACCACTTCTCTGTATCCTTCTTTGTCTTTCTAGTGTCCTTATTTTCTTGCGGCTTGGACTGGTTGTCCTGATACTGTCCATATATTCTCTGTCCTTTTTTTTGTAGGTTGGGGCCGCCCTTTCCTGGTTTTTGCTGCGAGGGGTTCCCAGGCCCAAATTGTCGCGTCTTTTGTTTGAGCTTCTGCATGATTTTGACGGCATATCGATAGGCCGCACCCAAGGATGAGATGTCCATAAATTCCATTTCGGTTTGGATGTATCGATGCAGAGCACTGTGATACTTGAGCACTGAAAGTCTCTCTGAATCTTTGATACCCAGCTTGGTGCACAGGGTATGGAAGATATTTGTGAAATCTGGCATTGCTTGGTGTCTTTCTTGCCGTAGTGTGGTCCATTTGGTATACAAGTCATCATAACTTCTGACATAGTAGTATTATTCCTTAATAGCATCCCTGAAGGATTCTTAGGTGGTTGAGACTGTAAATAATGAGGGTTCCTTTGTTTCCTTTTGCTCACAGAAAGTTTCCCACCAATATTTGACATGGGGAATGGATTTGAGGAGCGCAAAAGTAATTTTTTCTCTATTTGAAAAGTTATGGATAGAAAAATACCCTTCTAGTAGATTCAACCACTTGTCTACAACCTCTGCATCTATCTAACCTTCAAATATAGGAATATTGAAGTTGATTTGTACCTTGAAGGGGGCGACGCCTCCATTCAGGGAGGATGCATCCCCTATTGGTAGTCGCTGAAGGATTTGCATGAAACTATCCATCATCTCGTTCCTCTGTTGCGTGAGGACTTCCTCAAGCAAAATTTTGAAAGGATCTCCTGTCCCATCATCTTTTTTTTCTCCTGTCATGAGAGGTCGTTTGGGTGTGCAACATCTTTTTCCCTCAAGAGAAACAAGCTCGAGACCGAATTCTTTGTACCCTGACCTCGTTGGGGACATGCATTTTAGTTTTTTCCGTCGCATCACCTCATAGATTTTTCCATCACCATCAACCTCATAATCATGGCTCTCTTCAGTAGTTGTCACCCAATCTGGGTGACTGAGATCGAAAAGGGATAAAGAGTGACATCGTTGTTTTAGAGGTTGTTTAGTAAGATCTTCCCAGCTAGAATCCAATGTGGCGGAGGAGTTAGAGACCCATTCATTTTCTAAAAAATCAACAAGTTCATTGTCCTCTCTTCTAATATGCGTTGGGACAAGACCAAAAATGCTCCTGATGGATAATTGAAGAAGATCTAGAAGAGTCTTAAGACGCCAATTATCTGAAATCTTAATTGAAGGAGATCCATGCTGAAGGAAAGTTAGAATGTGAATAGTGATTTGAGAATCACCTTCCACGATGAGTTTAGAGAATTTATGAAAGTGAGCTATTCACAATCCTTGGAGAAAAGCCCAAATTTTCGCTACATTGTTAGAATTTATGCCAATGAATCCTATGAACAGACAAAGGAAATTGCCTTCAACATCTTTGAACACGCCTCCAAAACTAGCAGGAGCCAAATTACCCTTAGATGCATCATTGAAGTTAAGTTTGATGAACCCATTCGGAGAAGGAGACCAAGAACGGGGGGAAGAGGATCAAGAAGGGGTGGACAAGGAGGGGGAGGAGGATGAGGAAGGGAGTGTTTATCTTTAAAACTATTTTAGAATTTTGAAGATAACATCACAATGAATAATCCTTCTGTGTTTTTAAAGAAGTGGTACTCCTCTGTATGAATAATATATAAATTAAAGTAAAACCCGAGAAAAGACCAAGCTTATTTCATAAAACAATTACTCATAAGGAAAGAAAGGCTTGAGATAGGACCAAGATTTATTCAAATGAATATTCACAATGTCATACAAGATTTAAGATATTGTACAAGACCACAATATGAAATAAAATAGGAATCCTCACAATAAACATTTCCATCATAGCATAAAGTGTAAAATATCATTTGGTAGATTGAAAGACCATGGCCACATATGCATAGAACTTAAGACGACATTTCATTAAAAATTGGAAGAGTGATAGACACACTTGAAAATTTCATCTTTAAAACTCAAAGTTTGAAAAATCAGTAGTCATGTATCCCAAATAGTTCATTGGGAACCTAAAAAAATATACAAATATCTTTGAAAATGTTTATAATATTTGAGAAACAAAATGAATTTGTCCAAATGTATTGAGATGGGGCTCCTGTGGACCATAAATAGAAGACCTAGAAGAAAGAAATAAAAACAATTAGGCACGGGTCTTAGGTTCTCACCAATCATGAAACATATAAGATTGAAGGATTACTAACTGAGAGGAAAAGAAAGGAGGGATAAATGGAATAGATGCTTGAATTACTATGATGGAAAAGTTCTCTCTCTCTCTCTCTCTCTTGTTGATTTGAGCTTCGAGCCTCCTTCGAGATAACTGTTTTGGAGTAGTTATTTCGGGTTGATGATCTATTGCAATGATTTATTGAGCCATATGTTGATGTACTCCTTCATTGGTGGGACAATGATATATTTCTTAACCCTAAGTGAGAATATCTCCTCCTCTCTTTCTTTAAATTCTGAGTGGAGTTGATCAACTAAGGACAAGTGGTCCTCATTTTCATTAACAAAGGTGACAAACCAATGTTTAGTTTCATCTCCAGGAAATTCTATAAGGTTGTCGAATTCGTTGGCCCACAAAGTCTTAACCACAGCTAATTCCTTGTTCATATGATCTTTAGTTATAATCCCATAAATTCCTTAGAGGTTGTGGGCCCTCTAACTCCTTAAAAATTTCTATTCCTTATAAGAAAGCATTTCCTCTTTTTACATTAATTTTTTCATAGTCAGTAATTGCATCGTGTAACATTTTTATCCTTTCTATCCATCCTGCCCTTATTTTCTTTATCCTTCGATTTGAAGGCAATTGTTGTTGACTTCTATGGTGCTCACTTAAGTTGGTGACCCGCGCAATACAAGTATTTACATTATTATTGTAAAAACCTTCATTGTGCTCCAAATATTTTTTAGATACTCTGTAAAACTAGTAATCCTATGTGACATATCTCTTAAGTCGGTGATGACCTCCCATGCTTGTGAAATGATATCGAGCCTTTAGTTAATATTTTATGCAACATACAATCTCACCCCGCTCAACAAGTTGGTTTCTTTTCTCACTCGTACTGAAGTACTAGGTGTGCTTGGAAGGGTTTGATCTGCTGCAACTATAGTGAATGGTTCTACAAATAATGGCTTCAAACTTAATGCATTTTCCAACTCACTTATTCTCCTTTTCAGTTTAACATTCTTTGATTCTTACTCTGATATTGAATGAGCCAAAGCATCTCCTGTAATAAAATGCAATTTTAGGAGTCCAGATGGTCCAACTTCTGATACATCAAGTTCCAAATTCCATTTTTGAATTACCTTTTTATTATTTACACTGACCTTCTCTATTTGTTTCCTTTTATCTTCCTTATTGTACTGAGAGTTATGGAGTGTCAAAGACTGCTCCTAAAAAATCATTGGCTCTTCTTTAGCTAGATCCTCTTTGATTTTCTAGCTTTTTGAAATTCGATGGGCTACCGAGTCAGGTTTTTCATCATTGCCAATTTCCATTTCAACTATGTTCCTAGGGTTTTTTGAATCTTGGGAATTACTTTTACTCAAAATTCTTTTTCTTTTTTGTTGGGACACTGCATGTCCCCTTTCAAGATCAATAGGGTGTGGATCTTCTCCATCGTCACCTCTGATACATATTTCATTACCCTCTCCTCTATTTATGTTTGACAATTGCTTCTGTTGCACATAGGAGGAGCTCTTACGCGAGTGAGGACTCGAAGAAGATTGCACATTAGTTGTGCCCTTTCCTCTTTGTTGTGTTCTACTATTTTTTAGGGTGTTTTAATTGATTTACATACCCAAGTCTTCATTACATAAATTTTTGTCTTTTCTTTTGGGGTCTTTGTTGTCAATTTCTTCGTCAATTCTTGTAAAGAGATTACTATACCTCATAGATTCCAGATGTTCAAAGAAAATACCTTTGAGGGTGAAGCCTCTCAAAAGTGGTGCCTTTTTAAGATTAAATGCGTTAAGTGTCTTAGATACTTCCTTTAGATGGGAATAATTCTTTACCAGTGTGTTTCCCACATGAATATGAAGTGTAATGAATTGTTTCTTTCTTTTTCTATCAAATAAATACACCATGCCTTGTATTGTCTACAGACTTCGGCGACAAAATATCTACCGCAAACAAATATTGGAAGAAGAAGAAGATTTTCTTCACAACCATATAATTTGATATACATATGATTTTCTTCTTGCACATAAATACCCTTTCCCTTAAGAAATTCTTCATCCTCCTCAATTATTCTTCTTTGTTCTACTCTAGTCAATATATATATATATATATATATATATATATATATGAATTCTTTGAGAAATGTGTCTTGGATAAGGAAAAAATAAAAAGGTGCCTTATATTTCTGGAGAGTAGATTACCGGAACTGAATTGGTTGATTATTAACATCCAAGTTTCCTCGTAAAGGAAGCCCCTCAATAACATTACATCAAGAAATTGAAAATATCAGGTATACATCCATAAAAAAATCTCTGAGTATTTAAGTAATTACCCAACTGAAAAGAAATTTCATTTGAAATCACCTCACCCCAATTGAAAAATGGTATCTTTTCATAAAGAGAAATGGACTACATATAGAGCTTACCGGGGTATGTATGAGGTTGTTTCTTGGCCTATTAGGTGCCCAAAAATCCATGAGAAGTATCGATACAGATCTTGTTGGAAATATGGCTACAACAGAGATGACGCAGATGATCAAGGTTGTCATTGATGGCAATCGATTGTTTATGAAGAACAGATGCTGAAACACGCTGCAATACACATGTAAACTGCCGCAACACAAATGCGAACTGCTGCAACACA
>JASDQU010949265.1:0-32374 GCA_032191745.1 Picea mariana | reverse complement strand
GTGATTTGTGCACTTCAAAAGTGTGAACCACGAAACCCCGATGGAGAGTATGGTCAAAGGCATATGGTAGTGGTCACTTGGACCAGGGCCTAGTCAAAGGGCTAGCAAAGAAGGCGCATCAGCAATCGAAAAATCGTGAGTCCCGTGGACACAAACATTGTGTCATTGTGAACGCCGAAACTCCGATGGAGGGTTTGGCTATGGTCACACGAAGACAAGTCATATGGATCGTGTTCTAGCCGGTAGGGTATAGCTCACAAAGGTGGAGGTCATCGCATATCGGGTATTGGATTTCGGGAAGCTGGCACCCCTTACTTCTTGCACTTTGAAACTCCGAACCCTGAATTTTTGATAGCGCCCAGAATCGGGCCCACGGATTTGGTGCCTGGTCATCGAGAAGGAGGCTTGGAAGAGGGGCGTTTATGTTTTTCATTCTGCCTCTCAGGTCCCGATGAATCAGTTAATGCAAATGAGGAAGGTGGGTGATACATCATCTCCTTCCTTAAATAGAAGGTTAGAAAGGAGCGTGTACAGAGACAGGCTGTCAGTTCCTCCTAACAAAGATCATGTCTGACAGACGACTGCATGGGCATTCTGCCCAATGTCTATATGCATAGCCTAGCAGAGAAGCTCCTCAATGTCAAGCATTGAATTCATGATATGATCGCGCCTTGAGCACCGGAGTCAGTTCCAAGTATATGTAGGCATTTCTGCCATTTTTGTAGAGGGAGGATAGTTGAGCAGAGCTCCCGGTTGTAAAGCTTTAATGAAGCACTTATGCTCTGGTTATGTATAGACTTCTGAGACTTCTTGCTTTATGAATGCCAATTTCTTTACATCTTTGTTATACTATGTTAGAGTAGCTCGGAATTGGAGGATCCAGTTGAGTTGTAGCTGTTATAGGATGATGTTGTAATGGATCACTGTAATAGTTATGGAGTCTCTAATCGGTTCCTATGATTTCCTTAACGCTGAATGACTTGGAATTGGAGGATCCAGTCAAGTCTTCTATTCAGTTTCTTGAAGCCCTAAACCAGGAGGATCCTGCGTTCAGAGTTTTTCCCCTACAAACCGTTGTAAGCCTGTTTCCCAGAGCTGTTTGTTCACCTTTCTTACTAAGTCTTCCACCTGCTCGTCTTTTAATCAACCCACTGGCTGAAGTTAGGATTCCAGACCTCCTTTTTTCTTTACGTACTAGATCCAATCCCTGATTTAGAGTGATATCTCCTCGAGTCTCTACCCATTTGATCGACCATTTATCAAACTGTGACATAAAAACTGATGGGCGTCGGGCTCTGCTCCTGCAAGCAATCCAGGAGTGACTTCTGATGCTAACACTCATTAAAACACAAAGAAAAGTAAATTGGAAGATCACTGCTGTGAATAATAATTAGCATATCTCAAGCTAATAAGTTGAATTCAGTGAAGTTCAATGAAGGAAGAATTTTACAAGAGCTGAGCATACAAGGAAAAAGTTATAGATCCAAGTCCTTTGCATAAATCTATGAGTTCAAGAGGAAAATCACATACATCCAAGAGATTTAGTAGGGAAAAGTACGGACATCCACGAGAAGGCAGTCTATGGGTCGTGGACTTGTGAAGAAAAATTGTTGAAGATCAAAGATCTAAAACCCAGGTCAGCTATATAATGAAAGTATGTCTTCCTATGTATGTTAGGGTGTGTATTCTGAAGAAACCAGAAACATATATGTCTTAGTGATTCATAAGAATTTTATTTGGAGAAATCTCTTGTGGATCTTGGTATGAGGTATGTGTGGTTGCAATCTTGATGAGATATCAAAATCATTAGCAACAATAGAAGTATTAGAAACAATAGCAACAACAAGTTATCAATTATATTGACAGAGGTAGTGACAGACTAGTTTACATTTCTATTTTAGGGCAATTGGACAGGGCAAGGAAAGGGAGTTGTAGCCTCCTTTCGATTGGAGCCGGTAAATTAGAGAGTTGGAGCTTCCTTTAGGTTACATCCTGTAAATAGGAGGTTGGATCCTCCTTCCAATTGTAGCTAGAGAAATAGGAAGTTGGTTCTTCCAATGAATGTCCTCTTTGATAAACAAGAAAAACATTTTGGGGTTTTTTCCCACATTGGGTTTCCACGTACAATTTTGGTGTATTTTGTTTATGTGTTGTTTATGTACTAAATTATGGTATTGATGATATATTTTATATTGTGGTTTAAGAAATAAAAATGCTCATACTGATTCACGCCCCCCCACCTCTCAGTATTCCAACGATTGGTATCAGAGAAGGTCCTTCAAGAAGAAGTCTAACCACTGGAAGGAGATCATGGAATATGCTTGTTGATGTTTGGACAACATCGGGAATACATTCTCTTAGAATAATAATTAATAATACAACTATTGATTATTAAATATCATATATAATAAGTAAATGATAATAATAAATAGTTATTGATTATTCAAGGGACACATCCTTTCATGGATGATCACCATATGTTCCCTATATATGGAACACTCATCATTGTAATAAGATATTGATCATATCTCATATTAGGAAAAAAAACAACAACATGGTATCAGAGAAGGACTGGGCTTCGGTCCGTCATAGGAGGGCCTAGGCAATTGGAAGGAAATAAAATTGTATAATAAAAGCAGGATTGGACCTGCACACGTATACACAATATGCATCCATTGATCCATACCTTTAAGGATACAAAAAAAAAATGAGTTAGGGCTGCGATTTAATGGTAATATTGAGAATCAATCCAATCCATCTCATTGAAGCCTCGATAACAAGGAAATAAAATCGAGAGGTGATCAACTCTGCCGAAGGTAAAATTTGGGGAAAACCATCACTAGAATGGAGTCTGGCCATTTGTGGATATGAGAGGTGAGTTCAAGCGTCGATACCCTTGGTGGAGAGAATAAGTTAGTCAACCACTAGAGGTCGAATGAGGGTAAGAAGTGGGTCTAAATTCGAACCTCTCTCTTAGAGAAATGATTGATCGATATTACATTGGAATTTTAAACAATCGTTTTGCTCAGGGAAATAGAGAGATCAAAGGGATACCCACAGTGTCGTCTGAATTTAATCAAACCTAGTAAGGAGTATACCCAATGGTTTGAGAGCGATTTCTACATCCCAATATTGGAATGTGTAGACCATGAGTCCTTCTTAGAGAACGACTTGAAGGAGAGCTCCAGATCGAGGCAATGTAGATTCTGAAGGAAATCTCTTGGAAGGATTTGTAGGTATCTGAATATTTTCACAGTCATGATGACTATACAATGCTAGCATGGTTTTGTACTAAAGTTATGATGTACTATTCCCTCATCCCACACGTCGACAGTGAGCAGCGAAAATGATGCCTACTCTACATTGTGCATGTGGCACCTGCTTATTCCATTGTGCTTTTCTTATACATGGTGTCACTGAAGAGTAGAAAGGAAGAGGGATTACAATAGAGCTACTTTAGATCTTCTAATTCCATCCAATTGTATGGATTTGAGTCATCGTTCCATCAACACAAATTCCAACGGTTTCCAACTGCCCACATGTTTCTTTCTATGAATGGAAGGGTTTATCCCTACGAGGAAGCTTTATAAATTCTCTCTTCTCTGACCTACTATGAATGCATATCAAAGCTCTGCAGTCTGATATGTTGTTGGGATCCCTACCGATCTTAAATAATGAATCGGCCAAAGAATCCTAATGTTGTAACCCTAAACTGAATGGGTCTCTAGAGTGGAATTTGCATCTCCTTGAGTAGGGAAAATATGCAATTGGAGGAAGCATGCATCCCACCATAAGATCGTGGATACAAGAACACAATCCTACATAAATTAACAACAATGTGAAATAATATTGCAAGATCGAATTGGTTGAATCGATTGGATATTTTTTATAGGTTGATGACTAATAAGAGAGACCAGGAGCCTTTGTAGATTTGGCCGTTATCATTGCATGACTCATAAATTCCACCGATGGTGCCTTGAAACAGGGAATATTGTCACACGCCTTTCTTTCCTATTATAGATCGTGACCATAGATTATGGGAAATCAGTTGCTTGGATAGAGGGAGAAAAGACACAGGAGGAGTCACCTCCACCTCCAGAGGGAGTGTTGATTTTTTTCATCTTCCTGAGACATTGGTTTCATGAGGGAACCTCGATATATCAAGTATGGTCCAAGATGACTTAGAATGATCAGCATTTACCTATGTTTATGTGGGAAAAGGCATCCATGAGTGCAGTGTGTGTTCAAAACAGAAGCCCTCATAATACTTTGAGGAACATGACACCTAAGGAGGCCTTCACCAAGTGAATCTTGAGGTTAGACACTTCATGATATTTTTGTGTCTAGTATACATTCATGTACCCAAGGAGAAAAGGATAAAGCTAGTCCCTTCAGGAAAAAAGGGTACATTTGTGGGGTAAAATGAGTCTTCGAAGGAATATTGGATCTACATCCCTGGTTAAAGATAGATTGAGGTGAGTAGAGATGTTGTCTTTGAGGAGGAGGTATCCTTTAAGATATCTAGAGGATCTCACATGGAGATTGATCAAATTTATCCAATTGGTCTTGTTGATCATGTAGCTCCATTTGATGTTCCCGGAGATATTGCAGTAGGTCAGAAGAGACCTACATGGGATCATCAGACTCTGCAGGAGGTAGAAGGATATGTAGCTCCTTGTGGCACCTTCCGAGTGAGAAATATACCTCAAAGATATTCATTCTATGCCGCAGTTATGAGCCACATCATTAATTTTGAGCCTTCCCGTTATGAGGAAGAAATTAGTCATCTAGTATGGAGAGATGTCATGATGGAGGAGTGTCAATCCATCATGAAGAATGATGTGTGGGATATTTTTCTGAGACCTAAGGGGAAGTCTGTAGTGACTTCCAAATGGATATACAAGATCAAACACATAGTTTACGAGAGCATCAAGAGGAACAAAATGAGTTTTGTTGCTAGAGGATTCTCTCAAGTGGAGGGAATAGATTATGAGGAGACATTTTCTCCTCTTGCTCGATACACTCATATCCATATGATAATTTCCCCTATAACATCCATGGGTTAGAGAGTACATCAGATGGATGTAAATACAACCTTTTGGAGATATTAAGGAAGAAGTATACATCGAGAAGCCATACGGTTTCGTGATACATGAGAAGGAGTCTCATGTGTGCAAGTTGAAGAAGGCCTTGTATGGACTCAAGAAGCCACCTAAAGCTTGGTATGTGAGGATTGATGGACACCTGATGATTTTTGGGCTTCAACAAAAATATTCTCGATCCCAACCTATAATACAAGACTGTTAATGGTGAGTCCCTGATTTTGGTCCTCTACGTTGATGATTTATTCCTCACTGGTATATAGAGCTTTATTGTTAAATGCAAGTATGCATTGGCCTCTAAGTTTGGGATGAAGGACCTTTGTATGATGCACTACTTATTGGGACTAGAGGTGTGGCAGAGAACTGATGATATCTTCCTGCGTCATGGGAAGTACACAATTGAGATATTGAAGAAGTTTGGGATGTTGAACTTGAATCCCATGGATACATCAATGGTGAAAAATATGAAGAAACTAAGTGTGTCTTCTCCCGATTCTGAAGAATTGACCTGACTCTATACAGATAGCTGATTGGATCATTGATATATCTAGTTAAAACCATACCAAATATTTTCTATGCAGTGAGTGCACTCAACCAGTTTATGAGCCAGCCAAGATAGACACACTGGATTGTTGTGAAGCATGTGTTGAGATACCTCCGAGACATAGTTGGACATGGTCTGAGATATACTTCCAGTATTAATATGATATGATAGAAATATATTGACTCTGATTGGGAAGGGAGCACAGTGGACAAAAAGAGCACCTTCAGGTGTTTCTTCACTTTGGGATCTTCCATGTTTTCCTAGTGTAGTGGGAAACAGACTTATGTGGCTTTGATCACAACAGAAACAAAGTACATTTCATTAAGTATGTTAGTTCATGAAGCAATGTGGTTTCGCAATATCCTTGTAGATTTATCTGAACATGTGTTGGATTACACCATTATTCATTATGGTAACCAAATTTGTGTGAAGATCTCAAAGAATCCAGTGTTTGTGACAAATTGAATCACATTGAGATCAAATACCATTACATCTGAGGCATGGTGCAGAGGAAGGAAATATTGGTGTTGTACCTTCCTATAGATGAGCAGGTTGTTGATGTACTTACCAAACCAAGATGAAGTTCAAGTACTTTCATGACAGACTGGGCATGGCAGAGAATGCCTCCCTCACTGAGAGGGAGTGTTGATGTTTGCATCTTCCTGAGACATTCTCCAGATCGTACTCCTCTATGAATGAGTTGAGTTGATCTTTGATGACACTAATCTGAGAAGGGATAAGTGGGACACTTATCCGAGAAGGGATAAGTGTGTTTGGGCTTATAGCCCAACGTCCCTTGTGGAGAGAACATGAGGACATGTCAACGGAGTTGACCTTGACGTCACACACTATGGGAGTTGACCCTAGTGTTTCTACAGGGAGTATCCTCTAGAATTCCACATGGGAGTGCCATGTGTGATAGAAATTCTCCAGATCATAATCCTATTTGAATTGAGTTGAGTTTATCTATGTGGACACTTATCCAAGAAAGGATAAGTGAATTTGGAATTATATCCCAACGTCCCTTGCGAAGAGCACATGAGGACATGTCCCTTGTGGAGAGCACATGAGGACAAGTCAAGGGAGTCGACCTTGGCGTCACACACTATGGGGAGTTGACCCTAAGTGTTCCTAGAGGGAGTAGCCTCTATAATTCCACATGGGAGTTCCATGTGTGACAAAACTTTTTCTACTATGGTTGTGTACCACTGGCAGATATTGTGTGTCTCTGGACAATAGTTGTGTACTACTATGGAAAGATACCTCCCTAGCTAAGAGGGAGTGTTGATGTTTCAGCATCAGGCATACCTTCTCCTATATTTGATTGTAGACCAAAGGAGATAGGATACATTTATCATAAAGGTGCACTTTTGGTAAATGGGCCCAGATGTTGTCCTTCCTTGATCATGACAAGGAATAATATGGACTCAAGGTGCTTGAAGTGATTTCCACATGTCAGTTAGCATTAGGCTAACATTCACTCACAGGCGTGTAGTTGTGGTGAAAGATCCTAGTGTGGTATTTTTCCTAGTCATGGTGATTTGAAAAGGAATAATAAAGACTCATTTTTCTATATGCTATTACATGCAGACCCACAGTGAGCCTGATCTTAGAGAGAGTTAATTGGCTTAGAGGGAGAGTCGTGGAAGGATTTTCTCCTCGATTCAAGTGGGAGAGAGAGTTCTCCCAAGACTGATAGACAAGTGTCATGAGTCAAGGATGAAGTTTTTATACTTCAAAGACAATCTTGGCATGATGCAAAATGTCTCCCTTGTTGAGAGTTAGTGTTTATGTTTGGATAACATCGGGAATACATTCTCTCAAAATAATAATTAATAATACAATTATTGATTATTAAATATCATATATAATAAGTAAATGATAATAATAAATAGTTATTGATTATTCAAGGGACGCATCCTTTCATGGATGATCACCATATGTTCCTTATTTATGGAACACTCATTATTGTAATAATATATCGATCATATCTCATATTAAGAAAAACAACAATGCTAAGATTGGAGCACCAGTGTTTGACGGTCAGAACTATACCTTCTAGAATAAAAGGATGAAAACCCTTTTACATTCATAGGGATTTGATGTTTGGAAATTAGTAGTAGATGGGTATGTAGCACCAGTCACTCCCCCAACTGATAGAGATGGAAATAAACTTAGTGAAAACAACTCAAAGGACAAAGGTACCATTTTGAGCAGTCTAGTTGATTCGGTATTTTTCAAGGTTATGTATTGTGACAGTGCAAAGGATCTTTGGGATAAACTCCAAAATATTTATGAAGGAGATACCAAATTTAAGGGAGATAAGCTTCAAATCTTCAGAGATAAGTTTGAACAATTTAAGATGAAGGAAGATTAAAACATTGTAGCCTACCTTCTACGAGTTAGTGAAATAGTTAACACTATTAAGGGATTGGGAGTAGAAGTTAATGAATCAGTGGTTGTTCAAAAGGTATTGAGGTATCTTCCTATAAGATTTGATCCTAAAATATCATCCCTAGAAGAAAGATCAGATCTTGGTACATTGAGCATGGACGAGCTACATGGAATATTTATGGCCTATGAAATGAGAATAGAATAGGAGAACCCAGTTATGAAGGAAGAAACTTTCAAGGAATCCAAGAAGACAAAGAAGAAGAACAAGAAAAATTCAAAAATATGTTGCAACTGTAGTGATGATTCAAATGAAGATGAATATACAACTAACTTTGTAAGGAAATTAAAGAAAGGAACCAACAAGTATAAAGGTATTCTTCCATTGAAATGTTTTAATTGTGGTGGTATTGGTCATTTTGCTTCTAAATTTCCTCATAAGAATAAAGATGGTGATGAAGAAGAAGCTTATAAAAGGGAAAAGAAATATCAAAAGGGAAACAAGAGAAGAAACAAAAGGAAATTCTTCAAGAAAATTTCCTACTCAAAGGAGGACGGTTCTTCATCAGATGAGGAGGATAATGATAGTGACAGTGATTCAAAAAGAGTACTCTTCATGGAAGTAGAATCTTATTATGAAGAAGAAGGTGAAATTGATCTCAGAGAAGAACTTAGGTAAGAAATAAATAAAAACAAGTCACTCAAGGAAGATTTAAAAATGAAAGAGGGATCTCAGAATTCCAACTCTAAAGAAATCAAGAAGATGATCACGAGTCTAAAAATTCAAATAGAAGAAGATAGAATAATTGAGGAAATACTTAGAAGTTAGTTAGAAGGAAAGGAGAAAAATAATGGAAGCTTAGAAGGAGAAATAGTCTCTTTAAGGATATATCATCATAAGAAAGATATGTAGCAGAAGAGCACCAGAATATTGGATCAAATCATTAACAGTAAAATACCATCAAATGACATATCTGTACTAAGATACAATCAAGTACAAAATGAGAAATGATCAAGCTCCAAGACAATAGAACAGGAAGAAGAACAAAGAAGCTATGCAGAGATTGCCAGAGATTTTGTCAAGATGAACATTCCAAAAATGAATAAGACTCAAGAAGATGAATTTGAAAGGAGTGCATCGCAAAGAAGATAATCTAATCCCAGGTATCAAATGTTATTTTATGGTCATTGTTTTAATTGTGCTAATTTTGGACATAAAATTGTAAAATGTAGAGCCCGTGCCAAGAACTAAAGAAAATATGCAAGGTACATAAATAATAATTATCCTAGAAAATATTATGAAGCATACATAGAAACCAAAACAATTTTGGTTCAATGGGAAATGAAGTAGAATGCTACAAATGCAACAATTTTGGACACATAACAAAGAATTGTAGATTGACTATTACACCTAGGAAACCAAAGTAGAACATTAACAATCATATATCGGAACCACAAGAGATATGGAAAAGAAAGCAGAATCAATGCTCACTTTCTCTACAAGCCCAACACATAAAAAGCGATTGGTATGTTGACAATGGTTTTTCAAAGCATATGGAGAGTGACAAGAATAGGTTTCTAACTCTGAAGAAAGAAAGAGATGGATCAGTTTCATTTGGAAATAATAATTCAACTAAAATTATAGGTAGAGTCACATTTAAGCTTGGAAGAAATGATTCCATGGCAGAAAATGTTCTACTGGTTGAATATATGAAACACAATCTATTGACTGTAAGTCAAATGTGTGATCAAGGACACACACTTTAGTTTGAATCAAAGAAATGTGAAATTAGGAAATAAGGATTAGGAAAGTTAGTGGCGACAACGATAAGGACTCTGAACAACATATATGTTTTGAATGAAATTGTAAAAGAAAGATGTTTCTTAGGAAAGGAAAATGGAATTTGGCTCTGACACAGAAGAATGGATCATGTGAAATTTGACATTCTTGTCAAAATCAACAGAAAGGAAGAAGTAAAATAAATTCTTGAAATTTCAAATCCAACGAATACTCTATGTAAGTATTGTCTACAGGGAAAAAAATCGAGACCAAGTTCAAATCAAAGGAGTAATCAACGAAAAAACCATTGGATATTTTACATATCGATCTATGTGGACCAACGAGAACAAAGGGATTAATTGGTGAACAATAATTCATGCTATTGATTGATGACTACACAAGAATGATTGCAGTTTTCTTTCTCAAGAAGAAGTCAGAGGCATTCAAACACTTCAATATATACAAATAAATGGTTGAAATAGAGACAAACTTGAAAATAAAATGTTTGAGATCCGAAAATGGTGGAGATTTTACATCAAAATAATTCATGGATTGTTTTGGTGAGAATGGAATAAAAAAGGTAATTCTCAACAGCCATAACACCTCAACAAAACAGAGTCGCTAAAAGAAATAACAAAACAGTACAAGAAATTATAGAACCATGTTGAAACATTCCAAGTTGGGTGACATATTTTGGGCACAGGAAGTACATACAACAATTTATATCCTAAACAGAGGAATGCTCAGAAGTAATAGTGATAAGACTCCCTACAAGCTATGGAAAGGAAGACCAGAAAATGTGAATAATTTTAGAGTATTTGGAAGCAAGTGCTATATCAAAAGAGAAGATGACAGGATAGAAAAATTTGACTCCCGAATTGACAAAGACATTTGTTGGGTACTCAAGCAAGAGCAAGGCTTACAAATGTTTCAAAATGAGACTCAACAAAATAGTGGAAAGCATTAATGTACAGATTGACAAGACAAGTGTATGAAATCCCAAAGAAGAAAGTAAAGACTCAACAGAGTAGGAAGGAAAAGAGTTTTTGAAAGAAGAAGTAGAAGAAGAAGAAGCAAAAGAAGAATAAGAGCATCCAGAATCAAAGAAAGAGGAAGATGACCAACAAAATATTCAGATATCTCCCAAAACTCCTAGTCGGCGAGTGCAGAAAATTCATCCACCAAAACAACTCATTAGGAATAAAGAAGCAGGAGTTGAAACCCGAAGAAAATTACACTCACTAGAACAGAGAAATCTATCATTGTTGTCCATAGTTGAACCCAACAGTTTTGAATAAGTCATCATTGATGAAAAATCTATCAAATCTATGGAAGAAGAACTAGATCAAATAGAGAAGAATGAAATATGGAAACTTGTTCAAAGGCCTAAGAATAAGAATTTGATTGGCACAAAATGGGTATCCATAAACAAGATGAACGAGGGTGGACAAGTAACTTGAAACGAAGCAATGTTAGTATGTAGGGGATATGATCAGGTTGAAGGAATAGATTTTGAAGAAACTTGTTCCCCGGTTGTGAGAATGGAATTTGTCAGATTGATCTTGGCTTATGCATGTTCTAAAAAAACCAAAGTATATCAGATGGATGTAAAATCAACCTTCCTAAATGGATAACTAGAAGAATAATTCTAAATCAAATAGCCAGAAGGGTTTCTACTATCAGAAAAGAAAGATTATGTTTACAGATTGAAGAAGGCACTATACGGACTCAAAAAATCCCCCAGAGCATGCTATTCAAGATTGGACAGGTATCTACAACAACAAGGGTTCAAGAAAGGAAATGCAAACAACAATCTCTACATAAAGGTAAATAAATTAGTATATTGATAATTGAATTTTATGTTGATTAAATTATTTTTGGAAGTGAAAATGATAGGATGAGTCAGAAATTTTCTAAAGACATGCAGAATGAATTCAAAATGTCATTACTTGGTGAGTTGTCTTTCTTTTTGGGACTCCGCATATGTCAGCAAGATAAAGGTATTTTAATCTCCCAAACCAAGTATATCAAAGAAATGATAAAGAATTTTGGAATGGTAGATTGTAAGCTCGTAAGTACTCCCATGCAAACTAGTTGAAAATTGAGAAAATATGATAAATCCAAGGATGCATATCAGAGACTCTACAGATCAATGATTGGAATTTTACTCTATGTGACAGCATCTAGACTAGATTTGATGCAAACAGTTGGACAGGTTGCAAGATTTCAAGAAGGGCCGAAGGAAACACATCTTATGGAAGTAAAGAGAATATTCAAATATCACAAAGAAATAAAAGACTATGTATTATGGTATCCAAAAGGGAATGATTTATCTCTAGTTGCATACATAGATGTGGATTGGTCATGAAGTAGAATAAGTACAAGTGGAGCATCCTTCTACTTGGGTGATTGTCTAGTATCCTGGTTGAGAAAGAAAAAATATTTAGTATCATTGTCCATGACAAAACCAGAGTATATTGCAACAACAACATGTTGTATGCAGGTTCTATGGATGAAGAAAACTTTGCAATACATATAGGTGGAATATGATGAGCCTATTCTGATATTTTGTGATAACACTGGTGATACAAGTATCTCTAAGAATCCAATGATGAATTCCAATATGAAACACATTCCAATCAAGTGTCACTTTCTACAGGAACAAGTTACATAGAAGAACATCAAGGTAGAGTACATTGGGACAAAAGAACAGATTGCATATATCTTTGCCAAACCTCTTCCAATGGACACTTTTGAGTATCTTCAATAGAAAATTGGAGTAGTTTCAAACCCACAGTGATCTACCTGTCATTTGGCACAGTAAGATAGGGGGCGAGAAATAGTAATCATGAAAGACTTGAATTATTTTTGAATTCTTTTTATATGAGATATTTACACGAGGAAGCACCATGAAGAGAAACAACAACATATATCATAGGATTACATACAGGGGGATCATCCCCAAGGATAATTCGCCCTTTTCCATTGATGTCAAAGGGGGAGATAAAAATATAGTCATGGAAACAAAGAGAAGAAGCATGAAGATAGGGGGAGACAACATGAGCTTGAGTTTTTTCCATGTCTAAGTGTTGTGTCTAAGTGTTTCCATCAATGCCAAAGGGGGAGATTGTTGAAATATTAATTTTCGAAATATTAGTTGTTGAAATATTGGTTGTCATTGAATTGTTGAAAGATTGGTTGTCATTGATGTCAACCCTTGAATAGGAATTTAACAAGTTTCATGTCAAGGTAAAGTAGCTCTAAACAAAAGTTAACAAGATGCATGCCAGTTGCATGTTAAAGTAACTATAAATTGAAGTTAACAAGTTGCATGCGAGTTGGATGTCATCATGAGATCCTATGTGAGTTGCATGTCATCATGATATCCTCATTAAAACATAGTGAAAAGTCATTTGGAAGATCACTAATGTGAATACTAATTAGTAGATATGAAGCTAATAAGTCAAAGTCAGTGAAGTCTGTTGGCAGCCAATTCAATTTTTCCAATTGCCCTAAAAAGCTGCCTACACCTAATTGTCTCCTAAACGACAAGTCATCGTCGCATTTTGCAACTAGACATTTGTTTCATTTTTTGCGACAATTGCAATTTAATTTCGATTTGGTTTTCACAACTAAAAGTGTGAAAACCCCTCCATCGTTGTTTGGACTGTCGTAGTCTTTTATTAATTTTTTGAAAGGCACTTTACCATTGGTTTATCACATGACTGCAAAGGTTCTTTCAAACTATGTCCCTTGGCCTACTCTTACTTTGATTGCGCATTTGGATTTACTTTATCAATAAGCCATTGAGCATGCAAATTTATTGGTTACATTTGATTCTATAAGGGTCCTGATTGATGTTGGTTTTATGTGATATGATCCTTATTGTTTTGATCTCTTGACTTATCGATTTTATAAAACCATTTGTCATAATGTTTTATAAAACTTTGATTATATATTATGCTATGAGCGCATGATCAATATATGAGTTTCGATTTCAGGTTGAAAGGCAAAGGTTTGAAGTTATGAAATCACGATCGGGTAAACTTTTGGTTTGATAGACTGAATTTATGCAATGGCATGATTGGATTGACATTGGTTTAACGTTTTAATGATTTGAATTAATGCAATGGTGCGTTGGTTAACATTGGGTTTTGATTGAATGGTTTTAAGTTATGCAATGGCGCATCGATATGATATATACTATGGTGAGTTGATACATTGACCACCACCCAAACTATTCAGTTGGCCGATTCATGTGGTTTAAACGACATTATGTGATGGAGCAGCACTGTACTGTGCCATTATTACCCTGCATGGCGGTGGTAATCCCACCACCTTCGCACGCATACAATTAATCCTTTTCCCCTTTGAGCGCTGCAACTGTTAGCCGTAACCATTTTCGACCCTGTGTATCGTTCTGTTCGATTCAAACCCTACTATGCACAGAAGTCATGGCTCCTATCATAAGGGCCGAGCCCAACTAGTGCCAAGCATTGCTGATGTTTGATGGCACTTATAGCGACCTAGAAAAATTCAGATGGCTCCCGTTCATAAGGAAATTCGATGGTTATAACCCTAGCGTGGCTCGGCAATTTGCGTTATCATTTGATGGCTGCCGAGCCAAAGTTGGGGATGTTCAACTGGAAATTAGTAAACAGTTTCTTAGCTCGGCAACCAGTCTGCCTGTTACGGGACAGAAGTGGTCCAAAAGTTGCAAGGTGGATGATGTTCCGTGGACATTGCTATTCCAATCTCGAATGGTGAACTCCTGCGACAAAGGTTTGTCTGCAAAAATGTTAAAACCACGCTGGTAAGATCTCCTAATGATAATCAAGCAATTCATTACTTGCGAGGGCAGGTACGGGTTCATTTTCCTGTTTCACCTTGGTCTATTGATGGTTTTTATAGGATACGAGCTTAGTATGCCCCACTACCTACATAGAAGTTTGTTTAAGATGGCCAAAAGGTACAAACGCAGCCAGGCCGATACCAGCCTCTTCCATTTGGGGTTGATTAAAATGATTATGGTTTATGAGTTGGGGTTACGTCGTGACTGTTGGGGTGATTTTCTCAGTCGTAATAACTTTGAAGAGTCAAACCCACCACAGGTTGATAAACCTGTGGTGAGCCAAAGCAAACCTATTCCCCCTGTGCCTTACAGCGTTTTGCTACCCAAACCTCTACCCGACTCACCTGTGAACTTGCCCATGTCTGTGACCAAACAAGTTGAAATTGCTAAACCCGCAGCCAAAAATCCTAATGCTAACTCTAAAGGCAAAAGAAACGCTCGGTTAATATCACGCATGGCGAGAAATAAACCTAGAACCCCTGCCAACTCTGAGCCTATCGTGGTCAGCGAAGATTCTGATTCAGAGATTGAACGTTTTCTCACGAACGAGTATCCTTACTCATAGGGTCTGTGTGACAAGCCTGCATATGACTTTGTCAAGAATTTACCACCTTATTTGCGGGATGATCCTAATTTTCCTGGCATTGAACTACCTTATGGAACCCTCGATGACTCATCGAAACCCCCTTCTGCTTAACCAGCTGTTCCACCATGCGATCAATGTGGGTTGTGGTTGGAGAGATACTA
Source organism: Picea mariana (assembly GCA_032191745.1). NCBI lineage: Eukaryota > Viridiplantae > Streptophyta > Pinopsida > Pinales > Pinaceae > Picea > Picea mariana. Next base: position 16,958 of record JASDQU010949265.1, on the reverse strand, counting down.
CTTAGATGTGCCGATGTTGCAATCCAGAATCCGTGATTTGGAAAATCAAGTGGCAAAGATCACCAGTCGTAATGCGAAGGTGCAACCCACTGACAAGAAGCAACGAACTACTGGTTCAATTCTGTTCAAGAATGTCGAGTCAGCCACGGCAATTGCCAATTCGAAATTGGCATAGCCTCAGTAATCTCGCTGGTATAACTTTCACCCATTTATATGGAACATTTGAAAACTCTGTGTACATCATTGACCTGCACTGTCACATAAACATGCACTGTTGTATATAATTTGTTTTAGTAAATCGAATTTTGTTATCGTTTAAGTTTTAATTGGATTTGGTTTCGATTCTATTAATCATAATATGGATTTGATTGTTTTAAATCGGTTGCGATTGGATGTTCTGTTGCATCTATTATAGACAAGCTGTTTTGCATTTCAAATTTTGAAACACGATCTACGCTGCGATCTGAATTGGTTATGATGCACATATACGATGGTTGTCTGTTACAATTTTATTTGCATATGACTTTGACCAACCCAAATACGATTTGGATTATGTTTGAAAAGGATTTGGTTTTATATTTACCCAAATCGTGAAGTAATACAAATCGTAACAGTCATCCAACTCCCAGCCAGTCAATTCGTTGTGGCCAGTCGACCCTGTTCTCTTGTGAATTGGAATGACAATGTATTTTTAGTTACGAATGGATTTGTAAAACAAAATGATCATGCCGAGGATGATAAATTGTTCTATAATTGGCTTAGACCCGATTTTGTTTGATTGTTGTCCAGCTTATGGTTATCAATACTGTTGTTACATCCAGCAAATGAAATCTATGGTGGTTTTTGGTCAATACTATTACGCATGTTTCGTTTTGAGTATATCGTAACAGCCTTCCTGTATTTGATTACAACAGAATGAATCTTATGCATAATCTCTACAGCCTGTTGATCGAAATGACATAAAATCTATGTATATTGCTACAGCTGTAACGTATATGTTGTGTTCAATGACATCGATTATAGTTATGTTATGGCATGTCATATCTTGTCCACAATTCTGTTCGATTATGGTTGTGGATTACGATTACATCATATCTCATCACTTGATTTACTGCTTAATTTCGTTTGATACGAAACAGGCCTATCAAAGTTTGATCATATTTTATGGTAACTAAAAACAGAGCATTCTTTACTTTGTTTTGATTACATTTATTTTGACATGATTTAATTTAAATGATAATTTCATTTGAATTATTAGTAATTCATTTTTGAGGATTATTAAAAGATGATTGGATTTGCTTTTATTTGATTGTATCTGATCCTGTTTTCTATTCTTGACTAGCTACAGAATCAGAAGATTCTGTAGCTAAGTCTGTGGAGTCAATTTTTTATTGTTTTCTTAATAAAATGTCCTTCTAATTTGATCTTTGTGTTCTATTGCAGGCAAATTCGAATTGGCAATAGATATGATGAGCAGTTAGGGGATGTTTTACAGATTCTAATTGCATTTTATTTCCTTAGTTTAGGTGATTTTGGGATATCTCCCAGATTGTGTAAAACTATTTGATATTATCCACAAGGAAGTTTTACCTTGTGAAGAGACCTATATATACTTATGATTTTTGTAATAATGTCCATCCTCATTCGTGGGAGAACAAGGATATGGAGTTCTGATACAGACTGGAGCAGAATTGATGTTTTGTCATAGCTTTAGCTTCTCAATATATCAACATTTTGTTTCATGTTTTGTATATCACTTTGTTTATGATTTATGATTACTTTAGCTATCTAAATCAAATGCAAATGATATAATTTTATTACTGTTATCCATATCTTGTCTCTTTCAAATAGATAAAATACATAACAATTGTTAGTTCAGTTTGTGAACGATAGTTTTATCTTCTTCATAAATTGAATTGTTATATATAAGTTTTCTGCATAATAGGTTTTCCTTATTGTAGGAGTTTATAATCATAAGATTGTTATGATTTTCTTTTATGTCTTGTTTTTCCTGTAAAATACTTCAAGGAGCAGCACAGCCAATCGTTTACGAAAAGCTAAAGGACTTAACGGTGTGAGTTTCCCTCCTCCAAACAACTCAGAAGTCATCATACATAGGGCAGACTTGGAGCGTTTCCAGGTCAATTAGTCTTTTGTTTACTATTTTTATTAAGTGGTTTAATATAGATGTAAGTTTAATTAGATTTATATTACATTGTTTAATTTCAGTAAATATATTAGATCGTTTAATTTCAGTATAGTTTTTATTTCTTTTTCATAAAATATAAAAATCAAAAAGAGATTCTTGGCTGTCTTAAGGCAGCGAACACATGAGTTTTGCAGGTTTTAATTAAATATGTAGTTTGTTTATAGTGTACATTTGTGAATAAAAAATATTACAACTGATAATTAGATAGTTGATTTGAGTTATTATAATAGTAATTAGTAGACTGTACATAATAATTAGAGTAGTTAGTATTTAGTTGTAGTTTGATTTAGTAGTTTGTTTTAATTAGATTAGTGTATTAGTTAGTTTTTAGTTAATTTCTTTTATTTAATTTGTTTTATTAGTTTTAGTTAGTTAGTTTTAGTTTCTTTTAGATTACTTAGCTCAGATCAATTCTCTCTTTGGTTTTCTTAAAAGACCTTAGAGCGGCCAATGGAGCCATTAAACTCATCAGGGTGGTCCATTCCAAACAGCTTGGGTTATTTAGACAACCCCGAACCGGTTCCACTCTCCCAGTTGACGGACGGTCATTTTCACCCGTCAACAAAGTCCAGTGAAGGAAGAAGTTTGCAGGAGTTGAGCGTACGGAGAAAACGTTATAGATCCAAGTCCTTTGCATAAATACATGAGTTTCAGGAGGAAACACACATACATATGCGAGATTTCAACAAATGGAGTTGGGAAATAATTCCAGAATGACCTTTTTTGAGGATCTTTTCCATTCGATGGGAACTGATGATCTCAGGGGATCCTGTTGTGATTCCTTGGAATTTATATTGTTGTCCCACCTGTTGGAATTGCACGGTTAATTCATTAAAATCCATGAGGAAGGGACCAAGAGTGCATAATCATTTCACACCAAGGAAAATATCATAACCATCCATGTCAATAGCAAACATATGAGATTTCATGTGGTATTTCCCAATTTGGAGACACACATGTTCACAATGCCCCCCACATTTTATGGAACCACCATTGACAATCATGATTTGAAGGTTGTTGAATGCTTGTATATTGTAATGGGTTTCTTGGGAAATACAATGGTGAATAAAATTATGAGTGCTGCCACTGTCAATTAAGATGATGACCTTTCAATTCTTAATGTATCCAATGAGATTTAGGGTTTGGGGAGTAGAGAAGCCAGTGAGAGCATTCAACGAAATGAGCACTTATATCAATTGGCTTGAGTAACTCTACCACAAGGGGGGTCTCTAGCTCTTCTTCAGAAAAATCCTCAGAGATGGCCATAAATAAATTTTGTTCCTTACACTTGTGCCCCAGAAAATATTTTTCATTGCAATTATAACAAAGGCCCTTGAGTTGGCGTTCCGCCATTTCAGCCCGAGTTAGTTTGTGAATCTTAGGGGAGTGGGAGGAGGGGTAAGGTTAGTAGGTCGAGTGCATGGAAAAAGGGAAGGTTTGCGGATCTGAGAAGAGACAATTTGTTGGGATTCCTTAGCACGTTGAGTAGCTTCCAACCAAGTGTGAGGGCGAGCCATGAGGATGTGGGCTCAAATTTCTTCTTTGAGGTCACTAATAAAACATTCCTGGAAGAAGTCATCAGACATGCCCTTTGTTCTGAAATCCAAGTGTTCAAAGGCAAATATGAAGTCTTCCATTATGCCATATTGCTTCAACTTGGTCAAATGGCCAAGATAGTGGGTCTCAGTGTCAAAGCATTCATATAGCTCTGCCATAAACTAAGTCAAAGCAACATACCCCCGATGTGTCTTTTAACGCCACTACCACCATTTCTAACTTTATGGATCCAAATAGAGGACACCATAACGAATTTTTTCCAGATCATCAGTAATTCCATGCAAGGAGAAATAATGTTCCATTTGAGTGACCCAACTAGTGGGATCGGATCCGTCAAATTTGTTCACTTCAACTCAGGGAAGGTGGGGGTCACAAGGAAGGGGATTGTAATGAAGGCCCATATTATGTGAAGAGTTCTCACCTTCAGAGTGGGAAGTTTATTCAATAAAAGGAGAGCCAAGGGACTGTTTTAACCACTGGGTGAGGTAGGAAAATTCACCCTTAACCTCTACCAATTCGTCAGTAACTTTGGCCTTGAAGGTGTCCAGGTGGGAATTATTGGAAGCAATTTCAGAGTTCTCTCTTTGGATGTCTACCTTTTTTTGTTTGGATTCATCTTGGAGGTGAAGGAATTCTTGGTTGCGAGTGTTTCCAATGGGTGAAGGAGGGAAACGGAAGAGGGAAAGTGGGACCACCAAAAAAGAGAAAAAATGATGTATATGAATGTGTTCAGTGTGAAAATAGGAATGCAATGAGACAAGTGTCAAATAAGGGTGTGGGAAAGTAAGAGAAAAGGTTAAAAATGATAGGTATCACAACGATCATGGAAACAAGGGGAATCCAATGAGATAGGTATAAAATAAGGATCTGGGAGTAAAAGAAAAGTTAAAAATGATAGGTGTCAAAATGATCCAGGAGAAAAGGGGAATCCAATGAGATATGTCTCAAATAAGGGTACTAGCAGGTCCCATTTTTATAATTTTATTTTTACTTCTCGATTTGAATAATACCATAGTATCGAAATGCCCAAATTCTTAACAAAAAAATGAAATAAATGTATAGTAATTTTCACAACTCGAATGCAGGAGGAAAGGTTGCATGGAAATAGATCTTCTTTATTCCTTTTATGTTTGTAAGTTTTTCAACCTGAATATCAAAGGAAAGGTTTCACATAAATAGATCTTATCTGTTCCTTTTCTCTTTGGTTTCCTTCCCAACGGTTAGGGTTTTCAGGGTGTGTACGGACAAGGGTTTTCCCTATGCTATATCTCTATGATATATGTGTAGGGTCCAATAGTAGTACTCAACCTAATATCTCAAGTCACTAACTAAGGAGGCTAGACCGTACCCTTATCCGTACTACCGGACTACCCAGGTCCTAGAGAGTGAATTCCCGAGTGTTGTTCTTAGTGGAACTATAGCATTTAGGTGGCTGATTGATTGATATATGGTTGGTTTCAGGATAGCTAGGGGTTCTCCCGATATACTAGAGGTACGTGGAAGCACAAGTCTATATACATGTGTTGTCTGATGTGCTACCACTTGACAGGGGTACCAACAAGGGTTACAAGGGTGGCCAACAGATGTGTGCTTAAGGACCTCTTGTATTTTCTACATGTATGCTTCCTCGACCATGGATTTATGCATTGAATGACATATCTTTGAAGCTTAAATACATCGAAACATGTCTCTACCCTGGAAAAAAAAATTACCCACAAATCCTGCCAAGGAAAGTACTCTGATACCACTTGTTAGGCACCAGATCTATTATAATAGTAGAAAACAAAAATACTGTAGTGAATACCAGTGGAATAACGATAGAGAACAAAAATATAACAGTGGAACATCAAAATATATGAACCACAACACCAAAATAATACCTTTATTGATAGGAAGAAATGTTCACTTACCTCTTTGAGGGGGGAACCTCGAGCAGAGCAGAACTCTATTACAATAATTCTCAAGAAAAATCCCTCTCATACCTTCTACTCTTATTTATACTAATTCTATCTTCTAAATAACATTCTAGGAGAATATCTTTCTAGAAGCATAAGCTTCTATTAGGTCTTCTTACATTGACTTGTACATATTTATTAAATATGCCTTATTAACTAGTATTGACCTTTATTACATGGAAATATATTATTCTACCTACATGAGAAGTTAGAGGTTTAGGTCCCTAACACTCATCTTTCTAAGAGGAGCATGATGGTGATGTTGTTTTTGTGCTAAGATGTTGTCTATGAAAGTCTTAGTCCATATTTCCATGTATGAGAGCCATAGTGCATCGTTTGGCATGTAAAGAGGGTGAAATTGAGTCAGTTCAGAATATGGTCGCATTTATACTTCGTTTTCTCATAATTATGGGAGGAATTCAATGGTAAACTCTATTTATGGATTCGAGAAGCAAAATTGAAGAGTGACTTCAAATTTTAGCTTTGTAAGTCCATTTTCATTGTAATTTTTGACATTTGAGATTAATGAAGAACAGTCTCACTATTGAAGGGGACTCAGAGATGTAACCTAGGAGAGGTGAACTTCATCATCAAATATTTTCTTATATGGTTATTTTATTTTCTGTTGTATCATCTCCCATAATGCTGCAAATTTTCGTCATTTTAAGAAGTTTTGGACAAGTAAAAGATTCACATGTGTTATGCAAATCTGTCAAATACAATTAAGAATTATTATGAATCAAGTTAGATGTTGGAATGTGTGTTTAAAGAATAATTTTGCATCTAATGATTTTCATATCAACATCTGTAAAGGTTTCCATGTCAACAATGTTCACCCATACGGAACCACATGTACAGAATATACAAGGTCTAAAAAGAAATCTAATTCATTGCATTCTACTTAAATTAAATTTTAAGCATTGATTGAAAAAGCACAGATAAATGGAATATGCATTAAATGGAATTTATGGAGCCACCTAGGAGGTTATGATGGACCTAAGAGATGTTCCATATTGCAAGGAGAGGGGAAGACTACGGCTTAATTGTTGGAGCCTAATGAAGTGATCTAATAAGGTTTTTGTTGCAATTGAGGAGGAGTTTAAGAAAGTGATTTTAATGTTTGTTTATTTGTAACAACTTTGATATTATTTTATAGGGTCAATGATGATCAATGCATTTTATATCTATTTAAGAAAGAGAATAAATATTGCAAGGGGTTCGACCCTTGGGGTTTCTTTCCCCAATGTAAGGTAACGACTATGTAAGTGATTAGATGATAATGGAATGATCAGTTGTGTCTCCATATCTTTCTCTCTTTTCTATATGTTGATTTTTTTCCCACGATTTAACATCAATATTTAATTGAGTTAAAATACTCCATGTATTGCAATGGATGGATCTTCCCTTATTTGCATTTAAGTATTTATGGACTAGAAGTTGTAAATGGATTCTCTTTAGAAGTCTATTGTATTAGAGGTGAGTTGAAATTATATTATTGATCAAACTATGCTAGATCTCCAACTCTTGGTCAATGTAGTTTCTAGTCTACCTTTTATTTGATTTGATTATAGCAATAAATATATGTGTAAAGATATTCCCTCTTATCTCAAGATTTATATGTATAACATTGATAGGAAGATCCAAATACCTAATATTTTAGGATTGATCTAAAGTAGGATGTCATTATTGGATTTATTCACTGCCACTTTAGACCTTTTTTCTAACTCATTTTTACTCCATAGCACAAATTGTAGGTACTAAACATGATAGTTAAAACCATTGTATATTATATTTTTTTCTTTTATTTTCATGGATCATGTTGAATATTTGAGGATTTATGCCTCATTAAGTATATTAGGGAAGCCCCACCTTGTGCTCAAAAAGAACCAGTCATTAGTGATAAGAATGACTATTGTGGTGAGACTGGGAATGCTCTTACATACCATTGAAATTGTCATGATTGGAATTAGGGAATCAATATTTTGTAGAGTGCTTTGGGGTTATTGATGGGTGCATATATTGGCATACTTTCAACACCCGTCTAATACCTTTTTTCTTACCACTTTCCATTGATCACTTCCTTTTTTATACTCTCCTTGTCTAGCTTTTCTGAATTTACCACTAAGGTATGAATCCTTCCCCATATGCCATTATTACGATATTCTTGCATATTTATTAAAGGAACTTGTTACGTTCATGTATTAATACTGCTACACAGAAGTAATATAGAAGTTGCAACTCCCCACAGTGGTTGCAATGCATCTTTGCTGCAATTCCAGGCACAATCCAACTGTTGCGATTCTAGGAACAATCCAACTATTGCAACTCAAAGTGTACTCTTCATGCGGAAACTGCAACTACTGCAACTCCAATTGTACTCTTTGTGTTGAGACTCTAGCTAACCATTGTGACTCCAAACATGTTTTCATTTGTTATGATAACAAGCATGTTTTATGTTGTTGTGATTTTGAGTACATCGTTGCTACGATTCCAAATATAAATCCACCAACACAACAATTAATGATGCAACTGACAATTAGGAAATAGTCTTCATAGAGGAAAGTAATAGGGGGAAAATGGATGACCAAAAGAAGAATAAGTTTATCCACCAAGTCTACACACGTAGATATTTTCTAAAATAAATGTAACCAAATGAACATTCGGATTCTCACAGTTTTCCATCCATTCCTTCATATAATTTTAGACATTAATCATATTGTATAAGAACCTCATCTTCCCTAGAGCTGAGGGAAGGAAATTCTAGTGATAAACATTCGACTGCTATTGTATTTCCAAACATTTTTAATATAATTTCCATTCCTTCTCTTATTCGTGTGTTTATTTGTTCGTTATCGTGTGATCCTAGTTTTGTAGCTAAATACATTTCCTAAGGGTGTAGGGGACCCTCCTTAGTCAGGTACTTCCTGTATAGAAGCATAGGATTTAATATTTTTATTTTATTTTCAGTTGTTTCAATAATCATTTAATTTCGTAGTCTGTTGCAATTCCAATTTTCATAGAAATAATGTTGTTATTCATGCATGGTTGACATTCAATTAGTGTTAAAATAATTTACAATTTTAAGCTACAATTCAACCCTATTTCAATATATGTAAATTCATGATTACAGACATTGTTACATCTCTAGATACTACAATTCCCACTGCTCTAAGTTCTTCCATGTTGAAATTTATGTTGTTGTAACACGCGTCACTGTGATTTCTTTTGTCCTACAACTTCATTGTTGCAACTCCTCTTGCAATTGCACTTTATTCTACTTTTCTTTCTAAATCATGATAGATTTAACCATTTCGGATTGACATTACTTTGGATTGTCATATAATGTGTGAAAATGTAATTGTTACAATAGAATAAGACTTTCATTCTACTTGAGAAAATCACCAATAGAACATAGTGTAGATTCAATTTCTGTAAAGTGTGATTTCAATTTTCGTAAAGTGTGATTTCAACTTATGCAAGCATGATTTCAATTCCCACAAAGTGTGATTTCAATTTCACAAAGTGTGATTTTAATTTCTGCAAGTGTGATTTCAATTTCCGCAAGTGCGATTTCAATTTCTGCAAAGTGTGATTTCAATTTCTGCAAAGTGTGATTTCAATTTCCACAAGTGTGATTTCAATTTCGAAAAGTGTGATTTCCATTTCTGGAAGAGTGATATTTACTTTCCTGTAGTAATATTCGATGACTTAATTAAGTAACTTGAAACCTTGATTTGTGACATCAAAAGTACTACAACTCCTTAGCTAAAACATCATTAATCATTGCATATATGGTGCACAATAGTTCGTAAGTAAGATATGACCTGAAATTGATAATTAAATGCAAAACTCTTTAGTTTCTCACTAAGCTAATTAGGAAGTAATTGAAAAGTCCATCAATTATACTAGTAACATTTTTTAGACATTAAAAACATGATCTCGTATGGTGTTAATTTAGAAACTACTCACCTAAAAGTGATAATCTATATGTTTGTATTTACTTATAGAGTAACTATTTTTATAAATCTTAAAATATTAATATAAACCCCATTTTGATTTAAGTAATGTAACAATATTCTTCGATTTCACTTTTTTAATACTTAATATAATTATTGTTTTTTTACTTAAAATAAGATATTAATAATTTTTTAAATAATCATAAAAAAGATGAAAATTCGAACCTTACTGATATAATAACATTTGTAATTAAATATCGTGCTTAGATATGATGAAAGCTACAAGCCAAACATTCCTATGGATCCACACACACACACACACACACACACACACATATATACCTTACAAATCTTAACTTTCACACTTCTCATTCATCCATCCATGTCCCAAAAGTCATCCAACTTTCATACGACTTCCAATTTTCATAAGAGGTTTATATATTAGAACATGTTCATTATTTTTTAATTACAACTTTGAAACTATTATTTCATATTTTGATATAATCGTGTCCTTGTTTTCACTGTGTATTTTTGTCTGTGCTTCCTTATCTATAAATCTGAGGGGACTTTTCAATTACTTCAGTTCCTTATCTATAAAGTCCATTATTTTTGGTGCCCTTTCCATGGAACTGTAAAAAAGAAAGTAGTGTTGTTTAGTCATGTGGATTTTTCTTCATGTCAGTAGATTAAATTTTATGATTTCTTTTCAATAATTTTTAGGATGTTTTTCGAATATTTCCTCTGCCCAAATCTAGAGATCATCAAGGTATATTTATTAGTTCTTCCAAAAACCCTCAAAAATATAACAATGCGGGACCATCACAAGAGGGAAAGGAGATCAACCAGTCAAATTTTGTATCCCCTGCAGTAAGTTATCTTTCCAAGAAGAAGCCTGAAGCATCTCCTCCGGTATCAAAAACTATAAAAGGATCTCTGCACACTGAGGTTCAATTTTTAAAATAATAGATCAATGAACAATATCATTCAGAAGAGGTCCTTTTTCTGGAGGTACCTTTGGAAGAAGAGGACATCCCTCAGAAAGAAATGGATCATGAGATTGTCAAGGAGGAACCCATGAATTTTGGATTTCCAATTAAATAAATGGATGGGGAGACCAAGATGAAGAAAGTTCATCATTCAACTCTTCCAAACTTTCATGGGTTATCTAAAGAATATCTTGATACCTTCCTCTTCTAGTTTGATGTACTTTGTATAAGCTAAGACTATGTTACATACGCCAAAAAGTTGAATCTTTTTTTCCACCACACTTAAAATCATTGTGCTACGATGGTTCATGGCTCTGGGAAAGGAAAGAATTATCTCATGGGATCAAGTGACGAAGAATTTTTTGGAAAAGTACCAAGACTACTACAAGGATAAATAAAGAAGAGAGGAAATCTTCAAGATGATGCAACTTGAAGACGATATCCGGCTAGAAGATTACGTCGAGTGATTCACGTATAACTTGTAGAGAGAAAAGAAAGGAGACTTAGATCCTAAAATGTGGTGTGTCTTATTTCTAAGAGGAATCATAGATGATTGTATAGAACTCCTCAACCTTATGGGAAGGGGAGATGTTTCTTAGTTATAATACAATATTATCGTGGAAATTTTCCATAAGAATTCTAGAGGCACATCTAAAACAAGAAAAGGGCCAAGAGATATATTAGAAAGAATGGGAAAAACTACTAGAAGTGGAGTAATGAAGGAAGAAATCAGGAACATGTTAGAGGACTTTAAAACCAATATAATTAGTTCCTTGAGCTCCCAAATGGATACACTACAGACAAAGAAGAAGCAGGAATAAATAAAACGAGCATCGGCTATATTTTTCTTGAAATGCAGAACGAAGAATCCAAAGAGAGTGTGTATTGGATCAAATCAATATATATGGAATATACAATGAGGACCATTCTACACAGAAATGTCCATCCCTACCCAAACTAAAGGCCATATACCAAAAATTCAAGGATTCAGAACAATTTTTCTACTTGTCTCAAAAGCGACTCCGATATCCTAGACCTCAAGGTATGATCCAAGTTCAATATCAATATTTCAATTCATATTGGACTAATCCTTCAATGAAATATGATTCTCATCCATGGGGTATGCCAACACAAAAATGGGTAGCTCCTCCTCTTGACCATTTATGGAAACAAGATTGGATAAATCTCACCATGGGAGGACCTCAACAACTTATGACACAACCACCCATGTGACTTATTCCTCCTCCCAAAATGAAGGCATCCACATCCGCCCCTCCTTGACCACAACTACTTGCACAACCCATACCTAACCCAAATAATGGAAGGCCAGGTCAACCAATGCAAGTTGTTGGACTTACAACCTACCCTACTTACTCCATCTCTTCCCTAGACTGTAATGATATTCACCTTAAATCCAAGAAGACTCTAACCAATGACCCACCTCACATTATTATCTAATATTTGAATGAGGAGGTCCCGAATGAAGAATTAAAACAAAATCAATATTAGTAACCTTCAAAAACTGAAAATTCCCACCTGGATCTTCAATACCCACCCTATCCTGAAAGGATACATCGATAGAAACCTTTTACACAACCTAAGTTTGATTTCTTAGGATAACTCAAAAATTTGTGTATCAAAATATCGCTATTCCAAAAAATTAAAGATGTACCTATTTATTCAAAATAAGTATGAGAACTTTGTTTGAGGAATCCCGGTAGGAAATGAAAGCATCACCAAACTGTTCATGTTATGGGAAAATTATCAAACCTAATGATGGGGGGAGTTCTCATGATGAAATAATTTGACCCTAGCAGTCTAGTCATTAATGTGAAAATCAACAATACACTTACTAGTAACACATTAATCAACCTTGGGGCAACCATCAATGTTATGACACATGAAACCATGCAAGCCATAGGTATTACAGGGCTTAGGGGAACCCCCACTGTCCATCAACTTGTTGATAGATCAACCATTAAACCATAAGGTATTTTAGGATATGTAGTGATCTATGTGGATTCATGGGTGTAATACCCCAAGGTTGAGACCCTGTTGAATTGTAAACATGTTTTGTAGGCTGGTGAGCCAAGTGATTATAAGCTAGGAGGCTTATGTGATGTGTAGGCCAATGATCCTATTTTTGTATATGTAATTATGGATATCCTTAATATAAAATACATCATCATGTGTAGATCGACCATGAATAAAGAGTTATTGGGGACTAAGATCCTAAAATACTAAGGTTTGGGAAACAACTCATGTTATCCTAAGTTCCTATGGAAGGGGAACAAATGAGAAGTGGATCTCATGAAACTTCATGAGGACAGGTGTCTGATTTGGGACATGTAGTTTTATGTGGGAAATCAGTTCTTTGTGGGGGGTTCATTATCCATTCTTTCCAGGTTACCCACGCACTCAAGAAATCACACACTAGGCATTATCTTGATTTTTGAACCTCCTCCATGGTAGACCCTTGTAACTTGTACGCACTACTCACTTGAACCCGTACCTTCCTTAACTATTTTTGTTGTTGTCATTTCCCTTACCCGTTTGACTTAGGAGATGGACAGAAGAAGCAGGTTGTCAGGCATGTGACCAACTCTCTCCAGGTGAGAGAGGTTGATGGGGAAGTGAATTCTTCTAGAAGGAGCCTAGCAATAGTTATAGAGTTATGAGAATTATTGTACGGCCTATTTTTGAAGCCCTAGAAGGGAAGTGGATCAGTCAATGGAATTTTGAACAATGAAGGTGTATACTTCCCAGGGTGGGACAGGCATGTGGGGAATGAGAGGCTATGAGTTGTGGGCATAAGTTGGCTCCTGGGAGGGAATCCTTCCTAATGTACTGTGTGACTTCCAGTAGTCTCAGCCTAGCCTAGGAATCCCTTTCTCAGGTGGATTTTAATCCCATCTCGGGGGTGACCCACTGCTGAGAGTGATGAGCAGCGTGGTCTAAGGATGGGAGGTTTGTGGAAGGTCTGCAGACAGTTGGTGGACATCAATTATAAGATAAGTATCAATTGCGTTAATGCCACATACCGTGTTTAAGTACTCTTGTTATTTATAATAAATTCCTGAGTTTGTTGCATGCATGTTTTACTGTTAATTCCGCAAGGATCTGTGTTTTATCAGAATGTCTATGTCTATTTAAATTTTCATTATAAATGTATGTTAACAGAAAGTAGATGTTGTTTTAATTTATTAATTCTGATATTTTTTGCAAATATGAAAGCAAGTGGTTCTATGAGGTAGCATGGCTTGGCCTAGGTGGTTGGGGGTGTTACAAATTGGTATCAGAGCCCATGGTTTCAATAGTGAAACTGGATGGGCCACAAATGTGGAATTTGAAGTAAAAATTCCACATGGATTTGACATACAGATTGCTAGAGGGGCATTAAGAGAGCTCTTGGGTGTTAATGGAAAGTTCAGGAGGAGTGGCAGAGAATTTATCACAACAATCATGGATGATAACCACGAGATTGAATTTGAACCATAGGAGTTGCACGGGGGGAGGAGGACCCTTCCCAACCATCAGATCTAGAAAAAGGTGCATGACAGTTAACCTCCAAGTCCTTCAGACTTCGTGAATTCGGTGAAGTTTACATTTGGTTGAGAAAAGGGGTTGAAGCCTGAATTCCTGGAGTGATTTACAACCATAAATCATCTAGGAGGAGGAGATCCATTGCATTTCCCAAGTGGTTCAGTGGCTCAGTGTTCAGGGAAATTGGTTGAAGTATGCGCATAATGGACTTCCTCCCGAAGTCTCGAAGTATCGAATCCCGAACTCCGAAGTTAATATGGACCATTCATGTCCGTAGATCATCCTAGTCAGGAGTTTGGTAGTTCAAAGGTTGTGTGGTGTTCAACAGTGAAATATTCTGAAGTCCCAAAGTCTGGAACCAATCCAGACCATCCATTTCCAAAGAGACGTGTTTGCAGATTAATCAATGTTTGGAATTCAGAAGTCCAGGGGTTGTGTGATGTTTAAAAAAAAAATCCTTCGAAGTCCCGAAGCACCAAAGTGATGTGGACCTATTCGAGAGTTTGGCATTTGAGAGTTATAAGGTGTGCTGGAATGGAATCTCTTGAAGCTCGAAGTATCGAAGTCCCGAAGTGTCAAATATTATGTGGCATGATGATGTCACCTACGATGACGTGGACCTACCCTAATTTTGCCATGTGACACTTTTTTTTTTACTTTTGACACACCTTAATTACAATTTGGGACCTGGCATGTGTCACCCATTAGTGGGGCCATGTGTCACTACATAAATTGTTAGATAGTCGAGCTTTGGGGATCGTTGTATTCACTGGTCCGGCGTTCGGGTATTTTGAAGTGTTGTAAGGTAAAGTCTCCCAAATTCACAAAGCATCGGAGTCTTGAAAATCTAGAGTATCACAGTTTGTAAATTCAGAGTTAGGAAGAAATGGGGAGTAGTATTGAGGAAATCTTTGAAGTCTAGGAGCCCCGAAGTTCCGAAGTTCTGGGAAGCGAATGTTCAGGAGTTCGGTGTTCGAGAGGAACATTGTGTTGATCCGAGAAACCCTCTGAATCCCGAAGCTACAAAGTGATGAAGTATGGATTGTGACATGGCATGATGACATCACCTGGGGTGACATGGACCACTCCTAGGAATGCCACGTGTTATTTGGTTTTGTACTTTTACAGGCCATGTTGTACCAATAGTGATCTGACATGTGCCACTCGATGGTGGGGCCACATGACACCACCTTAATTGATGACAGTTGTACTGTGTTAAGAACCAAACATCAATATAGCATAGAAAAACCTCAGGAAAAGTACTCAACACCTTGAAAAAGAGATAATTTCAGATAATAAGCCTCTTCGAGGGGGAACCTCCTTTTACCCCACTTAAATGTTCAAGTACAAGATGATTCAAAATGAAAATGCCTCCTTGGCATATATAGGAGACTAGGAGGTATAATTACAACTAATGGCCCAAAGCCGACATAAAATAACATTACTAATCTAATATGCCCCAATTAAGGGTTAATGAGCCAATATTAGGGCTTAACATGCCCCTCCCCTTGAGACAAGTGTTGTCCACAACGCTTGAGTAACCCTGGATGCTTCTGTATAAAAGAATCATCTTCCCAAGTGGAATCTTCAGCCGGTAGTTTCCTCCATTTAATGAGATACTCTGAAATGGATCTATTCCTCAGCTGGATAATTCTTATGTTAGTGATGGCTTCAGGCTCCAATATGATTTTTCCTTCCTCATCAAGTTCTGGCAATATAGTTTGAACTGGGATCTTTTCACCTATAACCTTCTTTAAGCATGAAACATGGAAAACTGGGTGTACTCGTGAAGATGCAGGCAGCTCCAATTTGTATGCCATAGTACAAATCTTTTGCAACACCTTATAAGGGCCATAGTACTTTGGTGATAATTTATTATCCTTCTTGGCTTGCTTGAGGGACATCTGTTTGTATAGTTGTAGTATTAAAAATACCCAATCTCCTACTTCAAAACTTCTTTCACTATGATGTTGATCTGCTTGTTGTTTCATGCGATTATGTGCCATGGTCAGGTTATCCTTTAAGATTTGGAGAACTTGTTGATTCTTGATGTGATCTTCCACTACTTGAACCTTAGATTTTTCTTTTAGAGAAGAAGTGATGGAAGGAGGGTGGTATCCATAAAGTGCCATAAATGGTGTCGTTTTTGTTGCAGTATGAAAGGAAGTGTTATACCACCATTCTACCAAGGGTAACCATTTGAACCATTATGTTTGTTTATCAAAGACAAAGCAATGAAGGTATCCTTCCAGACATTTGTTCACTATCTTAGTTTGTCCATCAGATTGAGGATGATAGGATGATCTATGAGCCAATTGAGTACCCAAACAAGAAAATAATTATGTCTAGAAATGTCCATTGAAGATAGGATCTCTGTCACTTACAATAATATTTGGGCTGCCATGTAGCTTTTGAACTGTCTCCATGAATGCGATGGCAACTGTACTAGCTTTGAAGGGATGAGAGAGTGCACAAAAGTGTGAGTACTTGTTTAGTCTATCAACAATCACGACGATGACACTCTTTCCTTCAGACTTTGGTAACCCTGTGATGAAATCCATGGAAACCTCCTCCCAATGCTGACTTGGGATGGATAATGGTTGTAAAAGACCTGGGGTCTTAATTGTTTCCACCTTATTTTGTTGGCAAACCAAACATTCTACCACAAACCTTTGAACATCAGTTTTAAGGCCATCCCAAAAAAAATCCTTCTTGACTCTATGGTAGGTTTTCAAAAATCCCGAGTGCCCTC
>JASDQU010949264.1:11481-21860 GCA_032191745.1 Picea mariana | reverse complement strand
GAGGATAGAATGAAGACCATCCTTGAGGTCAAGAGAGTCTTGACCAAGAGAGGACTGATGCTACAGCTGGAAGAAAAGGTTTAGGCTATGGACCTAGGGGTACAAAGGTTTTTTAGCAAGATCAAGGCTCTACAAAAGAAAGGTCTTCCTGGTTTGAAGGTAATAAATGACAAATTGATGATGCTCCCCAATTACAAAAAGAGACTAGCCGATGTGGCTAGGGATAGTTAGAAATTTTCAGGAATTCAAGGCAGTATCATGGGCAAGGAATTCCTAGATGCACTACAGTTGGACATCAACATATAACATGAGATCCGGTACATCTTCATCACCAAGCCTACTTTTGCCAAGTACACAGAGATGGATGAAGTCTACCGAAGATTACTCAAAGTCAACTTTCCCAGTCATCTTTGATCAGAAAATCTTTGCGATCTGATCGAGTAGTCGATGAGTTGTCCCAGCCCAGTCAACTATCCAGTTAGACGGGTTCGTGCAGAGGCCTCACCAACGGTTCACCCAGAAAATGCCATGAAGTTGCGACACATCATCAAATAGTTTCCTAGATTTTTGTAATTTGTTAAGTTAGTTAAGCTAAAAATAGATTTAGCATGTCTTGATCTTTAATGACAGGATGGTTTGTAATTTTGGGTTATAAATACTTCACTAATCAAAGTATTGAGAATTGATCTTTATGCCCTGAGAGCTATCAGACTGTAATATTTTTCAAGAGATCTTCCATTAATACAAGAGGCATTTTCACAGTATTCTTGCGTGTACTCACTGGTGATGTTTTCCTTTCTAAGTTTAATGTTATTCTCGCTTAGTTATTGCACTGTTTTCTAAATCTAATCTTTGAAAGTAACGAACGTTGTAGGATTTATCTTTGTATACCTTGTTTCTGACTTTAAAATATTTTAGTGTTTCATCTTCTGATTTTACGATAAAGAAATTCTTAACTGCTTCTTTGTTGTAATTGACATTCTCACCTTTTCTGCTATTCCTCATTTATGTTGCTAAAAGAATCCAGTGATTACATTATCTCGCCCTGTGAAAAGTTTATTTTCTTTCTGGTTTAGATTTTATTTCATGATATAGACCCCATAGCCCAATGGATGTGTAAAGCTCTCTCAGCCAACCCAACAAAAACTACAACAAACAAAACCAACATATTTTATTTGCCTAATATTTTAAATTTGAAACATATCTCAATCATACAGAGAGATCCCTCTCTGAAGTTGGTAGGGCTAGATGCCAGCTTCGAAGTGGTTGGATAAAGTTACCTCCCGTAGATTTCTTCTTTTCTGACAACCTCTAGGAAATTTACAGAGCATTAACATAGTGGCAACTCCACTGGGGAAAGAACTGAACAAATTTTAACCTCACGTCTTCTTTTCCCTGGAAGAAAAGTTTGCTTCTAAGATATTGCAAATCTGAGAAAGAAGTAATGTTTAGAGGTTGTTAAAAACCTGCACATATAATTTTTGGATTTGTAAAACTAAAAAGTATATATATATAAATCAAAAAGAAATATGGCTCCCAAAAGAGCTTATACTCGATCTCACCCAGACTCAGAACCTGCGATAGCAACTGATAATCCAGAACAGTTACTCAGGAAAAAGACCATTGCTGAAGGTTCAGTAAGTCATAATCCCCTTCAAAAGTCCCCTTCTCTTCCAGAGGAGCTTGCTTCCCTTCAGGATCTTGACTTTGATGTCCTTTTCGAACAAAGCCTGTTGAGAATGAAATATGATAGCTTTGTGGTTGAAATCGTTCTGGACCCAACCATCTTGCAACCCCGGACTCCTAAAGTTCTATCTCCCACGGCTAAACCTTAAACCACTCACTTTGTGCCAGCTAGCCCCTCCTCATCCTCGTCTTTCATCACCACCCCACCTATCATCCAGGTTATCATCCCGCCCCCTCCACCTATCATGGYAGCCAGATATGCTCCCTTGGTGTTGGCCGCACCCCTTCATGCTATGCCCCAGGACTATCAAACGAGGCTTCCATAGTTCGATGGAACAGGACCTTTGAGCGCCCAAMAACACGTTGRTAAAATKAATGATTATTTTGACCTACAGGAAGTAGATGAGGCTGACGTTCAAATGAKATTGTTTGCCCAAAGTTTGACKGGTGACRTTAAGAAATGGTATAAAGGTTTACGTGTTGCCTCAGTGCTCGACCTTACCACATTTCAAAGAAGTTTTCTAGACAKATGGGAGGTAAATAAAAACCCTCTCCAAATCTTGTCAGAATATGAAAACATCAGAAGAAATCAAGGTGAGACAGTACAAGATTACTGCACGCATTTCAATAACMTGTACAATGCAATTCCAGTCGATATTAAACCTCCACAAGGTTTGGCATTGATAAAATTCCCYGATGGTTTTGAYGCYGATATGTMTTATCAATTAAGGGAAAGAAACTCCACCACCCTAGAGGACATGCAGAAAAGTGCAATAAGTGTGGAGGCCAACYTGTTGGCAAAAAGGGCATGATAGAGGACAGAGAGGAGAGTCACAATCAAATAGGAACCTTCCACATCAACTTCTGATTCCAAATTGGATTCCTTGGCCAAAGAAATGGAAAGAATGATGGAGAGACTTACTGTATCCGAAAGAAATCCTCCTAGAGAAAACCCACCAGCTCCTCAAACTCGGAATCCTAACTTCAGAAGAAACCCTCCTCAAATCAGGCAGAGAGATCCTAGGGATCAAAGGGAACAGAGAGGTCCTGATCAATAGATCAAACCGCCCCTACATGAAAATTGTGCCGATGAAGGAGAAGAAGTAATCGAAGAACTGGAGGATACACACATAAATCTCATGGGCATTCACGATAACGAAGCTATTTTTCTTACCCAGGAAGAACAAGAACTTTTTCTTCTTTCTCAAACCAAGGTGAGCGAAGAAGATGAAGACGCTGAACAACAGGCATTTGAAAATGCTATTTTGGAGGTACATCGACAATACAATCTGCGAAGTAAAAAGACAGACGAAAGTTCTCCAAAAAAGGTGACTGAAATGAAGAAGATAGTCGAAACCCAAAAAGGCCCTGAGCCTTTTGTCGAGAATATCCCTGAGAAAGGTAATGTTGAAGTTCCAGCAAAAAGAAACCTTACTATTCTGAAAAGATCATCACAGACTGAGTTCTCATCAACTAACCCACCAAATACTTCTAGCTAGAATATTGTGGTGGACAAATCAGAATTGCTGAGCCAAAGCAGAGCACCTACACCTTTCAGCCTCGAAGGGGAATTAGCCAAAGTAAAAATTCCCATTCCCCTTTCCAAGTTGATGAGGAAAGATGCTTATCGGTCGCAAGTGATCAAAGCACTGAGCATTGAACCTGATAGAGGCACGAAGGCCATAACCATTGGATCAGCGAATCATTCAGATACTGTAAACCTTACAGATGATCAACCTAAACTCTTGTTTGGGCCTGAAGTGGATGGTCATATCGATAATGGTGTTTTCGCTCCTTTTTACATCAGCCTTAATATACATGACCTGGTTCTGCATAATGCTATGTTAGATTCAGGTGCTTCCCATAATCTAATGCCTAAAGTAGTGATGGAAAAACTGGGACTTGAGGTTACCAGACCTTATAAGGACTTACACTCTTTTGACTACAGTAAAGTCAGATGTATCGGTTTGATCAAGGATCTATGTATCACCTTGGTTCAGGTTCCCGCAAAAAGAATGGTCATGGATGTTGTGGTTGCAGACATTCCCCCGAAATATGGTATGTTGTTGTCCCAGTCTTGGGGAGCCAAGTTGAAAGGTACTTTGCAGTTGGATATGTCGTATGCCACTGTCCTAGTTTTTGGGCAACAAAGAAGACTATACAGAGAAACACTAATGAAATACATGGTTAGCAGCCAAGAAAAACCACATAACTATCCTCTGTACTCTACACATTCTGACCTGGATTCCTTTATTCTATATAACGATGGTGATACGAGAGAACAAATCAATCAGCTGGAAGAAGATATATCTGGTCCGGATGAAGGCCAAGAAATCACCGAGGCAGAAAGAAAGAAAAATGTGATAACTGAAGAATTGCCAGCGAATTTCTGGAGCATGGATTTTGATGGGGCCGTAAGCAAAGAAGGAGATGGAGCAGGAGTTTGGTTGCACAATCACGGATCCAGGTATTCGGAAAACCATTCTTACAAACTAAATTTTCAATGCACTAACAATATTGTCGAGTATGAAGCCTTGATGCTCGGTCTGAAACTTCTAAAGAAAGTTGGTGCCAAACAAATTATGGTAAGAGGTGATTCTGAGTTAATAATCAAGAAAATTAAAGGTGAGTATGCAACAAAACACCCCCATCTTAGATCTTATAGAAATGTTGTTCCAGATGCCCTTAAATGTTTCACTGAAGTTGATTTGCAGGTGATGCCTAGGGGACAGAATATTTTGGCAAACGAGTTAGCTACATCAGCAGCCACATGAAAGATACCTTTTCGTTCCACCCGCCCATACACGATGGAGGTGAAGTGCAGACCAACTGTTCCAGACAACATCAGATACTGGCAGGTATTTGGTAATGATGATCAAATTGAAGATTTTCTGCAATGTAAAAATGATTTCGAGTGTACAAACATAGACTTAGAAAATGAAGATGAAAATGTAAAAAGACCTGATTTTGGAAATGATAGTGTAAATAAGATAGATTCATGAGAGTTAGGTGAGGATGAGATAGAAGTTGATTTTTTTCATTTAAAAAGTAATGTTTTACCTAGGGGTTTAGTTCCTTTAGAAGACTTATTTGATTTTAATGATGTAGCCAAAAAACCGAAAATTGAAGCCAGTGGTCAACAAGTAGAATATTGTAATATAGAGACAGAAGAGAAACCCAAGATGGTGAAACTTTCCAAATCATTACCCCCTGAGCAGAAACTCAAATACATTGAGATTTTCAAGGAATATTTAGACGTATTTGCCTGGGGTTACGAAAACTTGAAATCTTATGACACCAGCATCATACAACATAGGATTCCAATAAAAGAAGATCAAAAACCCTTCAAACAGAAACTTAGGAGAATCAATCCCAAGCTACTTCCCCTGATAAAAAAAGAAATCAAAAAATTGTATGATGCTAAAATCATAGTATCGTTACGGTTTTCCAAATGGGTTTCAAATTTGGTCCCAACATGAAAGAAATCCGGAGAAATCAGGCTTTACATTGATTTCTAAAATTTGAATAAGGTCTCTCTGAAGGACAATTACCCACTGCCAAAAATGGACCACATATTACAAAGGGTAGTCGGATCCAGTCGAATCTCTTTACTGGATGGGTTCTTGGGTTATAATCAAGTCCTCGTTCACCCAGATGACCAAGAGAAAACTGCTTTCACAACACCATGGGGTACTTTCATGTATGTGAAAATGCCTTTCGGATTGATGAACGCTGGGGCCACTTTCCAGAGAGCGATGGACATCGCTTTTTTGGAAGAACTTGGCAAATTTATTGTCCTCTATTTGGACGACATAACTGTGTTTTCCCAATCCGATGACGAGCATTTACAACATCTCAGACGAGTTTTTGAGAAATGTAGGAAATTTGGGATTTCTTTAAATCCTAAGAAGAGCCTTTTCGGATTAGAGGAAGGTAAACTGCTAGGGCATATAATCTCTAAGGACGGAATAAAAATCGACCCCAGCAGAATCGAGGCCATTCATAAATTAGAACACCCAAGAAACATCAAAGAGTCACAGTCTTTTATCGGAAAAATAAACTTTCTACGAAGATTCATACCCAACCTGGCTGAGCTTCTCAGGAACATCACAAACATGTTAAAAAAGGACACAAAAATAAAATGGGACACCGAGTCCAGGAAATCTTTTGAACAAGTCAAACGTCCACTCCCACAGGCTCCAGTCTTGATCAGTCTTGACTTCACCAAATATTTTTATCTTTTTTCTTTCGCCTCTGAACATACCATTGCAGTAGTATTACTACAGAAAAATAGCGAAGGGTGTGAACAGCCCATAGCCTTTTTTAGTAAAGCTTTAATAGATACTGCTTTGAATTACAAAATAATGGAGAAACAAGCTTTTGCCTTGGTGAAATCCATAAAATATTTTATAGTATACATTCTCCATTCCCACACCATTGCATATGTTTCGAATGCAGTAGTAAAAGACATTTTAACCCAAGAAAATATGGGCGGACGAAGAGGAAAATGGATTGCTATCATTCTAGAGTATGACATAGAGATTAAGCCTACTAAACTGATTAAAGATCAAGGGCTAGGAAAGTTAATGGCTGAATCAAATTTCCATGCTCTTGACATTAATTTCTTAGTTGCAGTAGATGAACAGGGTGAGAAGGCGACTCCAAGCATGAGGGAGGTAGTTCTCAACTCTCCATGGTACACAGACCTGATATTTGTTCTGCATAATTTACAAGCTCCCCCTAGTCTGAGCAAAACTAAAGCTAGGTTTTTGAAATTAAAAGCATTAAAAATTTTCATTCTAGAAGGCAATCTATATTGGAAAGAACCTGGAGGTATTTTGTTAAATTGTCTATTGAAGGATGAAGCTGACAAAGTACTGCAGGATTTTCATACAGGAGACTGTGGTGGCCATCTGAGTTGGAAGACCACAGCGAACAAAATCCTCAGAGCTAGATTCTATTGGCCAACTCTATTCGTCGATGTGCATCATAAAGTGACTTTGTGTCATCAATGTCAGTTGTTCGAAGGCAAAAGGAAACTTCTTCCTCTACCCCTGAAACCAATCTCCATTGAGGCCCCTTTCCAGAATGGGGATCAGACTTCATCGAAGAAATACATCCTCCTTCTTCGGGCCAGCTTAGGTGGATTCTTATTGCCACGGATTATTTTACAAAATGGATCGAAGCAGTACCAAGCAGGCAAGCTACTGATGCTGTCATTATTAAATTTCTTGAAAATAATATCTTGTCCCGTTTTGGATGTCCTAGAAATATTATAATTGACATTGAAGCTGCTTTTCGATCTAAGAAACTCATAGCTTTCTACAACTAGTATCATATTGGTTTGGGTCATTCCACATCTTACTACCCTCAGGGAAATGGGCTGGCAAAATCATCAAAAAAAACCCTGGTAAACATTAACAAGAAAAATTTGCAAGAAAATAAAAATTCGTGGCACAACAAGTTGGTTTTTGCACTATGGGCTGACAGACTGACCACCAAAAGATCAATCGGTATGTCACCATATCAGCTGGTCTATGGCACAGAAGCAGTTTTTCCCACTTCCTTAGGAGTTCCTGTCATGAAATTGCTGCAAGACATGCAAGCCGAGCCAAACGACTCCCAAAGAAGGATCAACTAGATGATCCATTTGCAACAGTCCAGGGAAGAAGTATACAACAAGACCCAGGTAGTCCAAGAAATCATTAAGAAGATTTTTGAAAAAAGAACCAAGGAGGATGATTTTGAGCTAGGAGATTTGGTGCTGAGATGGGATTCCCAAAATGAAGACAAGGGAAAGCATGGCAAATTCGATAGTCTATGGAAAGGACCATACATGATTCAAGCATTCAGAGGGAATAACGCCTTCTTGCTCAACAACAGTGATGAGACAGATCTGCCAGGAGGACCTGTAAATGGTAGAATGTTGAAGCATTATTCATCGCCTCAATAGGCACTTGAAGTCACATTTTCCATTGTACAAACCATTTTCATTTTTCTTGCGAATTTCTGAGTGAATAACTTTGTTCAGATGGTTGAATCCCAGAGAGAAGGCCCTAAGACACTGAGCACTGTTTTCCATTTTTCGAAAATAAAACCAATCAAGCAACAAAGGCGACTATGGAGAAAGTTTCAGAACATCAGGAATCAGGATTCTTGGCACTTCACAAGGAGAGTACCATCCCCAGGTGGAGCCGTTGTTATAACCCTATAATTTATAGGATCAGCTGGTGACTGAAATGTTATCTCTTTAGTGTTTTTGTTTGTCAAATGATTTTTCATTCTGCAAATAATTTGAGAAAAGAAAGAAAAAGAATAAAAGAGGGCATAAAAGAAATTTAATAGAGCCCCATGCAATAACACTGACTTGGTCCATACCTTTCAAGCATGGCCAAGTTCTTTTAAATTGATGTTGATTGGAATAGTGAATAAGCTTGGCTAAACTATTTAATCTTAGCTAAGTGATCTAGGTTAGTTAGTGAATAAATCTGGCCAGACTGCCTAATCTTGGTCAGATATCCCCAGGATAGAGTAATTTCTTAGTCCAACAATTTAATCTGGGCTAATTGTCATAGGAATTTAGGTTAGAACATAGGGTAGTTTGCTTTTATTTTCAATAAAACCAGCTCAATGATCAATGTTGGACCATGTCTTGGATGCTTAAAATGTTGGTTTTCTAACCCCCTGGTGATGTAAACATGTAAAAGCTTGAGAAAACCCAGGATATGCACTTACCCTAAAATTCTCTGGGCGCATAAGTTTTTCATGGCCACATTTATGCACCGCTCATGTATCAACAGCTCAGATGATCGTCCCCAGATCTACGGTGGACAAGTCTTTCCCGACCCCCTAACCATTCTACCTTTAATAGTGGGGGGGGGTCCGGAATCGGAGATAATGTATGCGCGCATCTGGACAGCTCAATTTTCGACACTTAGATCTACGGTCTGTATTGGATTCCGGACCCCCCCATCTATTCTTCTTTTAATGGAGGGGGGGCGGGGGGGGTCTAGAATGTGTGTTAAAGATTGTGCACAGATCTGCGGTCGAAAAGAAAGCGCACAGATCGACAGCTCAAAGTATTTTTTGGACCCCCCCGACTGATCTACCTTTAATGGTGGGGGGGGTCCGGAATGGAATTTTACTTTGGCGGGCCCCCTATCTATACGTGGCATGAATCTACTGTTCCCGAATCCCACTGCCTCTTGTTTTCCGACATACCTCATCACCTCATGATGTCATCATGCACCTTTCCATAAGTGTCACATCCCGTAACTCCGTCAGTCCTTCTCCCTCGTTCACCCGTGGCAAGTCCCCTCACCATGGTTTTTTCCCCCAATCGATAACTGCCACGTCACTCATCCGTATCCCTCAGTCGTTTTCACCTGCCACCTCACGTTCTAAATGACCTGTTGGCCATGTATTACTGGCTAACTTATCCGTTAACTAGTTGACCTATCTCTCGCGCCCAACGGATACTTGTTTCCTCAAAATACCTTCACTCTTCATTCCTTCACCATTTACCCACTCATCGCACCAGAGAATTTACCCCGTTTTCATCTTCATTACAGTGAGTTGCCCCCATATACAGTCATCCCCACTAACATTTTTTTATTTGCAGGTATTATTACAGTAATGGTGTCAAAGTCAAAACGAACAGAAGGTGAGGAGAATTCGTTTCTCCCACCTCTTGTCGACCTCGATAGGATTCCTCTAGCCGACAAAGACTACTTAATCGCAGACACAAGTGTGATTTTGACTTCGCAAACCTACAGCCATGGCTTAAAGAAGTATTCCTGGACCAGAGTGACGAAATTGGACTTTGGGAGTCCAACCTACCCTTGTATCTCTTCCCCCAGATTCACCACTTCCCAGAATTCGCCCTCAAGTGCCAAGTGTTGGCAAATGCTTAACAGGAAGCGTATGCTTGTCATTGATGGCAAGTACAGCAGTGATAATGGCTTGAGTACAGTAGCGATGATCAGCAGCGCAATGATATTCAAGAAGATCGAATGATCAAAGGCAACGCAACCAGGAAAACAGAAGATAAGTTCAGGTTGATCGAATGATCGAAGGCCCGTAAAGCTTGAAAAGCATTTCTGATCATTGGATCCATTCAAGATTCCTGAAAGAACAAGGGCCGTCAGATCAAAATATAGACAAGAAGAACGCACAGAAGAGGAGAAATGCGAATAGAAAAATTATGTTGGTCTAACTCCATTTCGGGGTTTCGTAGATTGGGACTTGAAGGTGTTGAGAACTCACACGGCGAAGTGGAAAAATCGTGAGAAGATCTGGGCCGTAGGATCTATGGGAAGTACGAAGGATTGTTAGGCATTAGATATGGTGAAGTTGCAAGGCAAATATTAGTCGTGGTCTGTTGGATCAAGAGGACGCGTGGCGAAAGATCAGAGCACCACAAAGACTCCATTTCGGAGTTTCGCAGGTCAGGAAATTCAAAGGAAAGAGGCTCAAACTCGCAATGTGCGAATTCACAAAAAGATCTTGGTCGTCAGATCACCAAGGAATGTGGACAGTTGATCATGCATGAAGAAGGCCTGTGAAGTGTCGAAATCACGACAAGATCTGAACCATTGGGTCCATAGGACACATGGCGAAAGATCGTCATGTCGCTGACTAGAAAGTCAAAGGAACGAGGTTTGATCTTAGCCGTCAAATCAAGGTTTGATCTT
>JASDQU010949263.1:18717-32567 GCA_032191745.1 Picea mariana | reverse complement strand
TTCCTCATATGATGGGGGACCTCAACGCAATGGAGAAAATTTATTCCTAAGGAGGTAGGATTGATCTAGATGGATATCAGTGGCCACCCACCTTTTCCAACTGGCTCAAAACAGTTTTTTGACAATTTTGGCAATTTACTATTTTTAGCAGTTTTAAGTTCCGGGGCCATTTTGAGGGCCTAAATGAAGGTTTTTCAGGATCGATCTCCTCAATGATAAACAAAGTCATGATTTATCCCCAAAAATGAATCTCCTCGATGATACCTTTCTAACAGGCTATCACATGCCTAAAACGGAGATTGTACGCAAAAGTTACGACCCCAGGAAGTTGATGTACCAACTTACCCAAACGGGGCCCACATGACTTTTGGCGCTTGATCTCCTAGGGTTAGGTTTTTGGATGTCTATGGTTTTTGGCATTATTTCTTATTTTAAAAATTCCTTCAGAGCCTCATTGTAACCTTCTTCTTGTGAATGTGCATTGTCGTCACATCTCTTCTCAGAGATAAGCCGCCACCATTCCAACAAGCTTGTTTCCGTTGCATTTTACAGTTTCAGCTTATTTCGCTATTGAATAGAAAACCAATTTTACTATATCTCTGTTATTTTGTGTTAATCACTTGTTAATAATCTATATTCATTTCATTTTGCTCATAAAATCTGGATCACTTCCCCCTTCTTGAGGTGTCCATGATCATACCATTCCTCTAGTTCTAGGTAGTCTTCCTCCAAATGTTCTCCCGTATCATCATACCTTCTCCCAGAAGAATGAAATTGAGAATGTTGTTCAAGAATTTCTATAATATGGTGTCATACGTCCTAGTAACAACCCCTATTATTTTCCAATAGTTATTGTACTCAAGAAAGAAGGTACTTGGAGCATGTGTTCCTATTTTTTTACCCTCAACAAAATCACCATCAAAGACAAATTTCTCATTCCTATCATTGATCACCTTTTGGATGAATTAAGTGGTTCTCAATATTTTATCAAACTTGATATCCACTTTGACTACCACCAAATTCATATGAAATAAGAAGGCATTTCCAAAACTACATTCAAAACTCATGAAGGTCACCATGAGTTCTTGGTTATGCCATTTGGCCTCTATAATGATCCCTCCACTTTTTAAAGTATCATGAATCATGTATTATGTCCCTTCCTCTTCCATTTTATCTTTGTTTTCTTTTATTATATTCCCATCTATATGAAAACCTAGCAAGCCCATATTTATCATGTAGATCAAGCTTTACAACTACTGTCTCAACAAAAAAGTTTTCTTAAGTAGTCTAAATGTGTTTTTGGAGCCTCCAAAGTTGAGTACCTGGGACATATTGTTGGAAAGGATGGTGTAAAGGTGGATCTGAATAAAATTGAATCTATGCAAGATTGGCCATGGCTGAAAACTCTTAAAATCCTAAATGGATTCCTATTTTTGACGGGCTATTATCACAATTTTGTTCAGAATTATGGAAAAATTGCAGCTCCCCTCACAATTCTCCTTAAATGGAATGATTTTAGATGGACTCCAGTAATCGACCATTCCTTCCAAGATTTGAAAGAAGATATGTGCACTACTCTTGTTCTGGCTCTCCCTAACTTCAACAAGACCTTTCTACTTGAGTGTGATGCCTCAGGGAAAGGTATTGGGGATTTACTCATGCAATATGGTCGAGCTTTGGCTTTCACCAACAAACAATTTTTTTAGCACCATTTGGGGAAATCCACCTATGAAAAGGAAATTTTGGTTATTCTATATGTTGTGGATCTTTGGCATCCTTATCTCTTGGGGGAAAACTTCCAAATTTAAACTGATCATCAAATCCTCAAGTATTTTCTGGAACAAGAATTTCTTCCATGGAGAAAAAAAAATCGGTAACCAAGTTGTTTGGATATGACTATGATATCATCTAAAATAAATGGAAATAAAATGTGGTGTTTGATGCCCTTTCCAGGAAATATTTTGAAGATGGGTCCCTTTTTTCCCCCTCTTTCATTATCGTAGATTGTCTTCAAGAGGTTCTCTAGCAATGGTTGCAAGATCCCAATCTTTCAAGACTGATCCAACACTGTAAAAGGATATATAATCTTCTCCAAGGTACTTTTGGCACCATGAAGAGCTTCGTTATAAAGGTCACGTGTATTTAAGAAAACAATCGAACCTTAAATCCATTGTGCTCTCTCAGTTTCATGCTTCATCTATGTCTAAGCGTTTTGGTTTTACTAAAACCTATGAACAGGTCAAACGTTCTTTTTTATAGGATGGTATGAAACATGACATCTAAACCTTTGTGGCTAAATGTGATACTTGTCAATGCAATAAGGGTGAGACATTCAAATCTCCAGGGACACTCCAACTGCTTCTGATTCCACCTACTATTTGGATAGATATTTCTATGGAATTCAGTGTTGGTTTACTTAAATCAGACAATAATTCAGTCATCATGGTAGTAGTGTATCAACTTTCAAATATGTTCATTTCTACGCGCTTCAACACCCATTCACAACTGTATCCATCGTGGCTCATTTTTTTGTGGATAATATCTTCAAACTCGATGGCATGCCTCATTCTATTGTTTTTTACTGTAATCCAACTTTCACTAGCACTTTCTGGAAAGAACTATTCTGACTTTAGGGAACCCAATTGCATCTCAGCACAATATATCATCATCAAAATGATGGACACACTAAAGTGGTCAACAAGATTTTGGAAACCTATTTGAGGTGTTTTTCATATGAAAGATAAAATTAGTGGGTTCAGCGGTTATCCCTTGTTGAATGTTGGTACAACACCTCTTACCATAACACCACTCGCATGAATCCCTTTGAAGTAGTCAATGGAAAAATCCACCCTCAGTTATATCATACATGCCTAGTGTCTCGAAGGTTCATAAGGTGGATGAAACTCTCACAGTATGCATGGCCATTCTTTGTACTCTAAAAGAAAATTTGGTTATGGGTCAGAATCACATGAAACAACAAGTAGATCATGGCCATTCTAAACATGAATTTTCTGAAGGGGACCAGGTGTTTCTTCATTTACAACCTTATAAGAATAATTCACTCAAATACCAACATTATTGAAAACTCTCCCCAAAACTTTATGGTCCTTATCGCATTCTCAAGAGAGAGGGGAAAGTGGCCTACCAGTTAGGGTTACCCAGTCACTCTATGCTCCACCATGTTGTTCATTTTTCCTGCTTAAGTAAAGTGTTTGACACTAGTGTTGACAATAAAAATCACAACGAGGATTTCACCCACAAAGTATTGCTAAAGCCTATTATTTAAACTAAGCTAATGATATATAATACTAGTAGGTGGGACCCCCTTGTAGATTGGAGGATTAGATAAGGTTCTTATTACACATTTATGATGTTGTTTGACACTGCTTATAGGGTTCTGCATGATTGATGATGAAATATTGGTTTTATTTACGACAGATGGCAGATTGATAATGCATGTTATGTGTTGGTTTCGTTACTCTAAGCTCTAAATTCCATCTTATAAATGGTTTATGTTTGCTAGAATTATATTGCTATTGTAGCCATGATTCATCACATGTTACACCTACACAAGACACATGTTAGTTGTAACAAGAGACAAAATAAATATGGAATAAATCTAAGAAAATAAACTATGCTATGCTATACTATATGCATTTGAAATTAAAGGAATTGATGTTAGTCCTAACTAGCAATGTTAGTGGCTATATGATTTTATTGAGTTATATGAGGCGCATGTGATATATGTTATAGTATGGTTTTTGACAATGGTTAATATGAATCAGGTGGCATAGTTGGAAAGAAAAGTGTGCAAGTTTCTATGCATGGATTAATGGTTGTCTGGCTGTCATGTACTATGTAATTGAATGAGTGGAGGATGGAAGTGACGTGCAGTAAATGCACGTCACTCCATACTTCTTCCACTGGCTATCACCCTAGCTTGGTTATTGTTCATTTGATTTTTGTTGTGGTTAAGCTCTAGGATTCAGGTGTGGAAGGAACTGCTCAACCAAGCTCACATTTTTAAGGCCATTTGGTTACAGGTATGTTTTTTTTGCCCATCCATGAACTCGCTCTATTTATGAAATGAGCGTTGGCTTGGTAATGTATTGGTCTATGTTTTTCTTGAGGCTGGAAACTGTGTAAATGCATGGAATTTACTCTGGAATGGTTGTTTGTGTTATTCGTTGCAGAAGGAAAATTTGATGGTTGAAGTCACGATATCATTGGTTGTTTTATGTGTTGGAAGCCATCATGTCTCTATGTTGTCTTTATGGGTTTTTTTGGGGGAGTTTCATTCTGCTTGACCTTGTTGGTCATCTCTTCAGAGTCATGGTAACCACACCCAATTGTATTTGGTGTTATGGGGTTTTTGGGTATGATTGGATCACGTTTTGGGCACTGCAAATCATTTTTCCACCTGGTCATGAGCTCATTTTACGTTATTGGTATCCACATAGTTGGTTATGGGTGGCTATTATGCCAAGAAGATTGATTTAGGGTTGGTTGGTATTACCTGAGCTCTGAATTTCTATCAACATTGGTCATCTTTTGGGAAAAACCACAAGGGTTATGCCTCTACGTGTTCTTGATGTTGGTTACTAGCTAGTAAGGAACCTCTGCCCCTCAGCCTCATGGTCTACCCTACTTGGTGTCAAACTGTCACCCTGTCTTGCAAGCTAAAGGTTATAAGGCATATGGTTCAACCATGCTTGTCTCGAAGGCTCTCACCTATTATTGATATGGTTTTCCTCTAGTCTCCTTGTGTTTTCTTCCATCAAGCGAACCCTTGATTATTTTTTTCATTGGTACAAAGCCCGTTTTTTTATTAACTCAACAATCACACTATGTCGGTTATATTGTTGATGGTCATAGTTTGTTGAGTATTATTAACAATGGTTTTGATTATTGGATCATCTTTGTTTGATCGCGTGGTTGGGGAGTTGTAATTGGAAATGATAATTGTTATACAGTCGATGCCTCCTTTTTTTGTGTCAATTAAACTGATAACTCAGCATTGTTATAAATCGATTGATTGGGAGTAAACGGAAATGGACAGTGATAGAGATGCCTCTTTTTGGCGTGGTCTATGTTTTCCTACACTGTGGTATAAATTGAGTTTGGTGGTTGTTGTGTGTTTAATATGTCTCGATCAGGATCATTACAAATTGGAAATTTGATGTCATAGATTTCGTTGTTTTTTGTGTATGGTTATGGAGACAGCGTGCATCGTTTTGTTTGATTGCACCAAAATAAATGAAGCATGGAGTTTTTACATTATTATTTACTTGAAAATTTATTGGGTAATTTTGTCCACGGAATGGAATCGATCATGTTATAAAAGAGTCTGTTTAACTCTTCAAAGACTTGCATCTATGTTTGATTTGAAGATTTGGAATTTATGGACAGTGGTTGATATTTTATGAATAGAGTTAAAGAAATATGACTGTGTGTTCATTGGAATTTTGTTTTAAGTACAAAATGGAAGAAATGAGAGGAAACAAAATTATTTATACAGGATGTTTGAAAGGCACATTGATTTTGAGTATGATGACACTATGTTAATTAAAAGTGTTGAAGATTTAAATGTGGAAAGTGAACAAGTGTTAACACATAGTAATTATTTAATTGATCACAATAATTGTTTAGTTGGCGTTGGATCATTTGCATTAAATACATAATTGTTTTATGGATTACTTAATTGATTTTACGAACAATATTCGCTCTTTTCCGTACGATTATTTCACTTTTCTCTAATTACAATTCCCCTTGCCTTCCCATATTCACTATCCACTCCATGTTCCTAAAATTTAATTATAGTTAAGATAAGTTTTGTATTATGACAGTTGAGGGATCACATGGATGAATTACAGTGATATATTCTTTTGGTCTATGATACAGTTGATTGTTTGTTGTCTGTGAGTAGTAATCATGATCTTTTCCCCCTCATTTTAACATTTTTCGCTCAATACAACCCCTCGCATATCCCAAAACCTTTGTTCACCCCTTGCTCATTGAAAACTATTAAACAATTTGTATGGATTTGATTGCATGAGTCTGACATGTTGTTGAGCCAAATTTTATTTCATATTTAAAAGAGTTTACATGTATGGTTGTTAAAGAAACTATTTGCTAATAAATTATGCATACAGGAATGAGATTTTTCAATAGAGGTAGCCATGGCAGCAATAACCGAGGAAGGGGAAATTGGAACAGGGGCCCTAGAAGGCCAATATTCTCTATACACTTTGACGTAGACTCGCAAGAGTTAGGCTAGCTATTTCAAGATGGATTTTTTACCTGGATTGGGAAAGGAGTAGTCTAACCTAGGCCTGAAAGGCCTCCCTTCTAAGACCCACAGGTCCCTGGTATCCTAGTGCCTCCTCATATCTCACTGCAACCTAACGTCCCCGAAAATGACGAATGGAAAGAGATTGTCCACCCAACAGTATCCCAACATCATGGCTGGCCTAACTTGTTTTTACTTGCTCCCTCGCCTATCAATCAAATTGTCCAAGATGCCCCTGTCCACTCACCAGTTCATTCTTCCCATGCAAGAAAAAGGTTGAAAACCGAGGCCCACCATGCTCCTAACAAAGGAAAAACCATTGTTGCCCCTTCCTCACCCTCAATTGACTCTGATAAATATGTATCCTCCCGCATGCATTTGATAGATTATTTATCTCATGTGATCAATGAGATTAGGAATAAAGGCTCTACACAACCTAAGGAAAATTCAGAGAGATCAAAAGGTGACAGCAGCAACAAGGGAACGATTTCCTCCCAGAGTGGAAAATATGGATTTTAAGTTTTTATTTATTCATTGTTGAGAATGGTGGACTTCTGAAATTTTGGACAACACACTATTTTTTTGCATATATGGGTAATATATTTTTGGAAATAATTTCAATTATCATTGATAGAAATTTTCAAAGTATGAAAATGATGATAGGAGTCACAAGGAGGGATGTTTTGTTTGCTTAACTAGTTGTGTTATCAATGTTAGAGAACTAAAGGGAGTCACAAGGGGTCCTACCTACTAGTTATTATTTATTTTAAACCCTTATTATGATTTTATTATTTCCCCCCTTAACGAAAAGTTGGTTGAGTTTTAGTTAACTTAACTAAGGAAGTAGTTCAACTACTTCAACCAATTCTAATTTTCTTAAAGGAAAAAGGAAAGGGAGGAACAAGGGGAGAATAGAAGGAGAAGCATACTAAGGTTTGCTCTTTGAGTTTTGTTGAGATAATTCAGTTTTAATTCATTCCTTAATTCATCAGAAACTTAATTATTTTTTATGATAGCAGGGTCCTATTGTAGACAACAAGATTCAGGGCTGAATTACATCATTCAAACACTTGTTTTTCAGAGGTGTTGATCTATCTTTGATAGTCTGTGTAGACTTGTCTGTTTGTGAATTAGATTTCATGACTGACAAAGGCTATTGTGTAGAGTCGAGTGGGAAGCAATCTGTGGAAAGTTGAACTAGCTTTTAAAGTTCAATTTTTTACTTTCCGTCAGAAGCCCTTTTGTATGTTTCATCTGGGATGTCTAAGTTTGAATTTGGTACAAAACTTCCTCAGGAAATTTTGTAAAGAGAACGATTCTTTGATGAATTGTAATGAAATAAAGGATTGCTTTATGTCTCATCTATTTTGATTATTGACTTGGTGTCTTTACTTCTGTCTCTATATTTATTTCAACATCTGTTATGTTCAGAAAATCACATAAATAATGAATTTTTCAGCAATCTTTTATTTATAAAAAAATCATCCTAAGAACTTTTAATCGATACTTGTGAGTTAGGATATTAATTTTGATGGCTATAAACATAGGGTGATATTCCCGTATATCTTTCTTTAGCCAAGAAGGATCTGAAAATGCTTAAGATCATTTCATATCTTTTCCTCAACATTTATTTGGCGACCATACTGGGGAGATATTCAATATCTCTCTGGTTAATTTTTATGCTTGATTAGCATCGAATACATCTATTTTTTCTTATATTGATTCTTTGACTATTTTATTTTATAATGACTATACCTGTTGCAAGGAAGCCCAATATTGAGCCCGGTCTTCAAGATCAGACTAGCATTGCTTTGAATTTGTTTAACACCATTTTAGACACTGCTAATACACAAGCTAATCTTAATAATTCATGGCCACCAATTGAACGAGATATTAGTGCCCAAGAACATTGGGAAGCTAGACGTAGACATCTTAGAAATCAAGAGTAACCTTCTTGTTCCTTCACCTTGGCCTTCTTTCATGTCCTTATACCCTCGTGTTTCTAGGAGAAGAAGAGGCTTATCACCTGAAATTAATCCTATTGCTGAAATAGGAAGAAGAAATGTTGTGTTATCTACCCAACAAAGTGATCTAAGGAGAACGTTTTATGATTCTTCCAGTTCGTCTTTCTCTCCCTTACCTATCATTCATAAGATGGAATCTAGTGGTGGCTTTGATGGAACTGGAAGTGCTTCCTCCTCTCAATATTCATATTCATCATTAATTGGTAGCTTATATAGACACCATATCCATGTCCAATCTACCACCAATCCCGCCAAAGTCATCAAAAAGTATGGGATTTTCCAATTTGAAGAAGATTCCACAACCACACCATGGCATGTTTCCTCTCCTCTTAACCTAGCACCTGCCACTTGTCCACTTCCTAAATTCAAAGAGAATATTCCTATGTTTTCAAGGATTAACATTGTCACTATAAACGAACACCTGGTGGCATTTTCTAATTCTTGTCACAACATAGGGTCCAATGAAAATGATACTTGCATGTGCTTATTTGTCAATTCCTTGGAAGGAAAGGCCGCAGCCAATTTCTTTGACCTTCCTCCTAAGATTTTGTCTACTTGGGAGGATTTAGTCTATTGTTTTAGATCCACCTATGGGAAATCTAAAATCCCAGTTGAGAAGTTACAGGAATACAATAACATCACTTATAAGAATGGTGAGACCATCAAGTCATTCAACTTATGTTTCACTAAGTTACACAATCAAATATCGGAACTCATTCGACCTTAGAACCAAGTTGCTTTCATGCATTACTACAATGCATTACCTTCCCCATATTGTCATAGGCTTGAGTAAAAATCCATTGATAACCTCGGTTTTTCTCTGCATACTTGTTTAGAGTATGAAGAACATCTTGAAAGAACATGTCTTCCTCAGAAAGAATTGGTTAAACAAATAGACATGTCCATCCTCTTAGAGGTAGTACAAGATATGAATAATCATATTATAGCGTATGAGAGAAAGGGAAATGTCTCCCCTCTCACCCTTGGAGATTCATCCTCTTCTGCAACCCCCTTTAGAAATCCAATTGAAAATAATTTTCAGCCTAAAGTTATCATGCCTCGAAGTTGGTGTAACTTTTGCAAGGAACACCATGAAGAAGCCACATATGAGGTAAGGAAGAGCACCAGAGATAAGATCTTTGGTAAAGGACCATAAACTACCATCGTTGTCCTAGATTTTGAAGATATAGAAGATGTCATGATCATCAATACTAGGAACAAATCCTAT
The DNA here is from genome assembly GCA_032191745.1 of Picea mariana. Taxonomy (NCBI): domain Eukaryota; kingdom Viridiplantae; phylum Streptophyta; class Pinopsida; order Pinales; family Pinaceae; genus Picea; species Picea mariana. The sequence goes on along the minus strand of JASDQU010949263.1, from coordinate 23,026 downwards.
GCTCCCAAAAGAAAATATGATCCTCCCCGCAATTCTTCTATCCCAAGCTCATCCTCACCAGTTTCTATTGTTCAGGTTCCTAAATTTCTTGGCAGTCAAGGAATTGCCTCCCCTCTCCCCTCTTCCAAATACAATATCCTAAATCAATTGGACAACATCAAAGCAGATGCAACCCTTCTGGACATGGTTGTCATCCCTAAATAACAAAGGCATCTGAAACAATTCATGGAAGGAAAATCTTTCATTGTAGCCAATCTCTTTGAAGAGGTAAATGAAGTCGATTCATCCATAAATAAAGTAGGCATACATAGCTTTAGATACCCTGTAAAAAATCCCCCTTTTTATATTTATGTAAAGATTATGGATAAGATCGCCCATTGTTTCCTCATTGATGGAGGTTAGGGCCCAAGTGTGATGTCGAATATTATTATGGAAGAGCTACGCTTGTCTTGTACAAATGAAAACTCAAGAAGCATGCTCTCCTATAATAGTCTACAACAAACCACCATAGGTGAGATTAAAGATGTGACCTTAGTTTTGTGCACACACCCTGAAATAAGGACAACCCTTAGTATTCAAGTAATTTATATGCCAGTAAGCAATTAATCAATCATCTTGGGAAGAGACTGGAAATATTTGACGGGTGGATACCTCTCACTCGACGGGACACATTTATCCATTCCTCAGAATGGTAAAAACATTATATTCCTTAGAGAGGGAAGGATTTCACCTTACATAGAGAGTGTCCCACAACCTAATGTGAACAATATCGAAGAGGACCTAGGAGTGTATTTCATCTTTGTTGAGGAGGATAACATTCCCTTCGAAGAAATTGATTTAGATGATGGTATGTGGCACATTCACTTTGATGGTTCATGCTCTAATGAAGGTAACGGAGTTGGCATTATCTTGATTTCTCCTATAGAAAAAATCCACAACTTTTCTTATAGGTTGGAGTTTGATTGCACGAACAATGTCACTAAATTTGAAGCTTTATTATTAGGCATTGAAAATGCCTATAATCTTGTTTGTGGTCACCTTTCGATTTTTGGAGATTCTAAGCTTGTTGTGAACCTTGTACGTAAGATTTACTCTCCTAGCAACAAGTTGATGAAATGATACACCCAAATTGTTTGGGAACTAATCTCGAACCTATTATCTTTCAACATCACTCATGTTAAGAGGGATTTAAACTCAATGGATGATCGATTAGCTATTTTTGCAGCCTCTCCTAATCGGCAACTTCTGCCACACATAACTGATTGTACTTTTCAATCTTTATGTCGTCCACATATCCCTGACAATATAGAATATTGGTAGGTCTTCCCTAACGATGAGAGAATTTGTTCTTTCATTCAAAATGAACCTTATAAGCCCAAGGAAATTATATCCATAGAACATAACAAGATTCATAAAGGCTTGACTCCTCTAGAAAGTTTGTTTTCATCGAGTGATGTAGGCAATAAAGAGAAACATAAAGAAGAGGAGTCGAAAAAGAAGGTGGGTGAAACCATCTCCTTGAACATTGGGACACCCAAGTCTCCAAAGAATGTTAAAATAGGTGCCCAATGTTCTGATGAAGAGAAAATTAAGTTTTCCAAACTACTTGGTGAATTTCAAGATGTTTTTTCTTGGTCTTATGAGGATATCTGTGGTTTTGGTCCTGGTATTATACAGCATGCCATTCCCATCAAGGAAGGCATAAAACCAGTTAGGCAAAAAAAAAGACCTATAAACCCTGCGATGGAAGAAACTATTCGAAAGGAGTTGGAAAAACTCTTGAAAGTTGGAATCATCTTTCCAGTCAAATATTTTGAATGGGTTTCCAATTTGGTTCCTATTCAGAAAAAAAGCGGTCAGATCAGATTATGCGTTGAGTTTTGTGCATTAAATTGAGCTAGTATAAAAGACCACTTTCCTCTACCTAACATGGAAATGATTTTGCAGCAAGTTGCAGGGTCACGAATGATGTCCTTACTTGATGGTTTTTCTGGTTACAATCAAATCAAGGTAAAAAGGGAAGATAAATATAAAACCACATTTATTACTCGTTGGGGTACCTTTTCTTATGAACGTATGCCTTTTGGCTTATCTAATGCAGGTGCCACTTTTCAAAGAGCTATGAAAATATATTTTGACGATTTGATCGACAAGATCATTTGGATATACCTTGACGACTTAACAGTGTACTCTAAAATACGATCAGATCATTTTGGTCATATGAAAAGAGTTCTCATGCGATGTAGGAAATTTGGCATCTCTCTAAATCCTTCTAAGTGCATTTTCATCATTACCGAGGGCAATATCCTTGGACACATTGTTTGCAATTTAGGAATAATCATTGATCCTGAAAGGACTGTTGCCACCCTTAATATGCCTGCTCCCACTTCCAAGAAGGAGGTTCAAGCTTTTATGGGGGTTATTAATTTTTTCCGTAGGTTTGTTCGAGATTTTTCTATGATGGTCAAACCAATTCATAATATTCTTAAGCAAGATCGTTCTTTTTCTTGGACATATGATGTCGAAAATTCTTTTGTAGGAATCAAGAAACCAATCAGCTCCACACCGGTTTTGGTGAAACCAAATTTTGAGAAGAAATTTACTATATATACTAATGATACCGAGGAAGCAATTTCTGCTATCCTCATGCAAAATGATGACCAAGGTAATGAAAAACCAGTAGCTTACATGAGTTAAATTTTGTTTGATGATGAATTTAAATATTATTTTATTGAGAAACATGCTTTCTCTCTTGTTAAAGCTGTTGAAAAGTTTCTCCATTTCATCTTAGGTAAGCATACATTGCTAAAATTCCCTTTACCTGTTTTCAATTTGTTTCTCTCACAGACTTATCTTTCAGGGAAGCTTGCACATTGGCTTTCCAATATCCAGGAGCATGATCTGAATATCGTGACTTCTACCACTATCAAGGGATGTGACTTATCCCTTCACTTAACTCAACATGCTGAGAAAAGTGAAGAAATTGATGAACATGATAGTTCCCTGTCAGCACTTTTTTACATTGATAACCAAATCCTTCCTATGTCTAAACATCCCTGGTATAAGAATTTAGTTTACTACTTACAAAACCAAAGATGTCCAGACAGCTTGGACACTCATCAAAGGAGAAGACTTTGTCTTGAATCTACAATATATGTCATTATAGGAGACTTCTTGTTTCGAATATCTATTGAGGGTATGTTTCTTCATTATGTAAATGATGAAGATGCACATAAACTATTGCAAGAAACTCATGGATCTTCAAATTCTATCATTCATGTAGGAGATCATTTTTCTGCTAAAATCATTGCTTCCAAGATTATTAGAAAAGGATACTATTGGCCTTCAATCTTTCGTCACTCTTATGTTTTTTCGAGATCTTGTGACAAGTGCCAAATATTTGTTGGGAAAGAATGCCTTTCAGCCATGCCATTACAACCTGTCCTCCCAAACTATACCTTTTCAAGGTGGGGATTGGATTTTATTGGTCCTATTAATCCTCCATCTTCATCAGGACAAGTTTTTATTTTGACAACCACAAACTATTTTACAAAATGGGATGAAGTTGTCCCAATTAAGCATTCAACAGACAATCAGGTAATTTCTTTCCTTAAAAATAACATGTTTTCCAGATTTGGTCTTCCATTGGAAATTATTACAGACAATGGTCCCGCTTTCATTTTTGCTAAGATGACCCAATTTGTAGCTAAGTTGGGGGTTAAAAATTTCACCTCATCAACTTATTATCCCTAAGGGAATGGGCAGGCTGAGTCTACCAACAAAAATATGGTGAGAATCATCAAAAGGCTCATCGAAGATAATCCTTGTCAATGGCACATCCTCCTCACTTACGCCCTTTGGGTAGATCGAACTACCTCCGAGGTAAGCATTGGTTCCACTCCTTTCTAGATTTTTTATGGTCAAGAAGCCCTCCTGCCTACTAAGATGGAACTTTCTTCCTTAATATTGATGCTACAGTGACGCAGCCCATGCCCACAAGCACATCCGCTCATAGGATCTCCTCCTTCTCACGGCTCGAAGAACACTAAACGGTCCTTTTATTTCCCTATCAGGAAATCTGCACCCACAGAACTCTTCGCACGATCCCCCCCTCTTTACTTATCGGGGAATCGAACTTCGCAACCTTGCGAATCTAGTGTTTGGCCTTTGGTTTCATGAATCCACAAAACCTGACAACCGGTCAACGCTGACTTCTTATATCGGGGTTTCCTCTATCATGATTTTGCTACTCGCGATACCAAACAACTTGTATCCCCGACTCCCGATGCCCGATACGCCGAAACTCCTA
>JASDQU010949263.1:4787-17978 GCA_032191745.1 Picea mariana | reverse complement strand
TGAATGAGAACAAAAGCTATTTCTATCTGAACCCTCTGTCAATGCACTCCTTGTGGACACTTCAACTGCACTCCTTGCAGGAATTCTCTGGCTCAAATAGAGAAACAATTGAAACTCATTCCTTCATCCTCTCAGACTTCAATTCAAACATGAAATAATATTCATAGCATATAAAGCAAATGTATAACAAGAAGCAAACATTCATGAGCATATCATTCAGCATCAATACACAGAGAACAACACAAACCATGAATTTGAATCAAAATCTTCTATTAATTCAAATATCTGTACATGGGTGTTCTTACATAGCTCTCTGCATGCTCTTGCCCTTCCTAGATTGATAATACAAATGCACAATGAGGGTGTCTATATCCTGTTTCCCTCTTGCGCTCTAAACTGTCTAGTCTAGAATTAAATTCTATCTAACTGCATTAACTATTTTAAATGTCATCTACCTACTAAGGACGAGAGAAATCTGCTCAAGGTCCATTTACAATATACAAGTGCACTTCATTAATTTTCCACATTAATGTTCGTGCAACAACATCAAGGTGTTTTTCAAAATTTGTGCTGGCGCTCATCCAGCTATCCTTTCGCCTTCCGCGCTGGCTCGCTTGATGTGGGAGATGCTCCTGCATCATACAGATTGAAGAATTAAATTCTTCTGATGTTTCACAAAGGATAAATGCACTCCTAGATTTGGAAGAGAAAAGGATGTTTTCCTTGGATAATATAAAAAGGACACAATAGACTGTTAAGAATTATTTCAATAAGAGTGTCAAGACCGTCAAATTTGAAGTCAATGAAAAAATAATGTTGTGGGATTCAACTCACGATGATAGGGGAAGACATTCAAAATTTCAAAAGTTATGGTTGGGTCCTTTCAGGATCGCTTTTGTCCTGGGTACTAATTCTTACATTTTAAAGGATTTACAGGAGCAATTTTTTTCCTACAGCACTAACGGTTCACACTTAAAACACTACGTGGAACCAACTTAAAATTTTTAACGTTGTTTGGATTTATGTATATTGGTAGTCTACTTCTGCTTTCATTTTTCCACTGTTTTTCATTTCTGCTTTTATTGTAGTTTGATTTATGCTTTCCTTTTTAATAATATTTCATGTTTCTTTTGCACATTCTCTCATTTTATTTCTGTTGTTTTAAATTTTGTAGTCCTATTTTAGTCATGATTTTTATTGCTTTTTATCTCTTAGTGTATTTTGGTCAAGAATAAGATGTTGGATAATTTATACCACAATGACACTCCTACAAGGCATTGTTAGTCAATAACAGTCAAGCTTACACAGTTGTTATGATATTCCCCTTTGAAGAATAATTGAATTTGTTATCTACTTTCACTGTTGTCCTATAAAGAAATTGGTTATCTCGTGCTTTTTCTTTCAATTTCTTCATCAATTTGAGAATTTAAAAGAGCAATTCCATAAATTGTTCTCCTTGAAGTAAAGAGAAAGTTATGGTTGAATGATTATGCGTACAGGGAAAAATACCCTCATACTTAACATTTTTCATGAGTTATTCCCAAATTCCTGGTCATTTTTCCATTAAATCCGCCCACTTCCTCGTGTTGAATAATCATTTTGGTTATATATTCTTGATCTATGGTTCTTGGTCTACAAAACCATGTGTTCTGATTTCTTAATCTGTTGAAAATAGATTTCCCTATGGAGTCGCCAGTTTGTTGATGATAAAAATCGCAACGAGGATTTCGCCTACAAAGTATTGCAAAGTATTATTTAAACTAAGCTAATAATATATAATACTAGTAGGTGGGACCCCCTTGTAGATTGGAGGATCAGATAAGGGTCTTATTACATATTTATGATGTTGTTCAACACTGCCTATAGGGTTTTGCATGATTGATGATGAAATCTTGGTTTTATTTACGACATATGGCAAATTGATAATGCATGTTATGTGTTGGTTTTGTAACTCTAAGCTCTAATTTCCATGTTATAAATGGTTTATTTTTGTTGGAATTACATTGCTATTGTAGCCATGATTCTTTAACTTTTACACCTGCAAAAGACACATGTTAGTTATAACAAGAGACAAAAGAAATATGGAATAAATCTAAGAAAAGAAACTATGCTATACTATGTTATGCTATGCTATACTATATGCATTTGAAATTAAAGGAATTGATGTTAGTCCTAACTAGAAATGTTAGTGGCTATACAATTTTATTGAGTTATATGAGGTGCATGTGATATATGTTATAGTATGGTTTTTGGAAATGGTTAATATGGATCGGGTGGCGCAATTGGAAAGCAATGTGTGCAAGTTTCGATGCATGGATTAATGGTTGGTTGTCTATCGTGTAGTACGTAATTGAATGAGTGGAGGATGGAAGTGACTTGCATTAAATGTGTGTCACTCCATACTTCTCCCATTCGCCATCACCCTAGCTTGGTTATTTTCATTTGATTTGTGTTGTGGTTAAGCTCCAGGATTCAGGCATGGAAGGAACTGCTCGACCAAGCTCACATTTTTAAGGCCATTTGGTTACAACTATGTTTTTTTTGCCCATCCATGAACTCGCTTTGTTTATGAAATTAATGTTGGCTCGGTAATGTAATTGTATGTGTTTTATTGAGGCTGGAAACTGTGTAAACTCATGTGTTTCCTCGGGAATGGTTGTTTGTGTTATTCGTTGCAAATGGAAAATTTGATGGTTCAAGTCATGATATCATTGGTTGTTCTGTGTGTTGGAAGTCATGATGGCTCTCTGTTGTCTTTATGGGTTTTTTGGGGGGGGTTTCATTTTGTTTGACCTTGTTGGTCGTCTCCTCACAATCATGGTAACCACACCTGGTTGTATTTGGTGTTATGGGGTTGTTGTGTATGATTGGACCATCATTTGGACACTGCATATCGTTTTTCCACCTGGTCGTGACATCATTTTATGTTATTGGTATCCACACAATTGGTTATGGGTGGCTATTATGCCAAGAAGATTTCTTTAGGGTTGGTTGGTATTACCTTAGCTCTGCATTTCTATCAGCATTGTTCAGCTTTTGGGGAAAACCACAAGGGTTATGCCTTTGCGTGTTCTTGATGTTGGTTACTGGCCAGTAAGGAACCTCTTCCCCTCAACCTCATGGTCTACCCTACCTGGTGTCGAACTGTCACCCTATCTTGCAAGATAAAGGTTATAAGGCTTATGGTTCCACCACACTTGTCTCGAAGGCTCTCACCTACTGTTGATATGGTTGGCCTTCGGTCTCCCTCTGTTTTCTTCCACCGAGAAAACCCTTGATTATTTTTTTCATTGGTACAGAGCGTGATTTTTTATTAACTCAACAGTCACACTCTGTTGATTATCTTGTTGATTGTCATATTTTGTTGAGTAATATTAACAATGGTTTTGATTATTGGCTCGTCTCTGTTTGATCACGTGGTTGGGGAGTTGTAATTGGAAATGATAATTGTTATACAGTCGATGCCTCCTTTTGTTGTGTCAATTAAACCGATAACTCAGCATTGTTATAAATCGATTGATTGGGAGTAAACGGAAATGGATAGTGACAGAGATGCCTCTTTTTGGCATGCTTTGTGTGTTCCTACACCGTGGTATAAATTGAGTTTGGTGGTTGTTGTGTGTTTAATATGTCCTGATTAGGATCATTAAAAATTGGAAATTTGATGTCAGAGACTTGGTTGTTTTCTTTGTATGGTTATGGAGACATCGTGCATCATTCTGTTTGATTGCACCAACAAAAATGAAACACGGGTTTTTTACATTATGATTTCATTGCAAATTTATTGGGTAATGTTGTCAACAGAATGGAATCGGTCATGTTATAAAAGAGTTTGTTCAACTCTTGAAAGACCTGTGTCTATGTTTGATTTGAATATTTGGAATTTATGGACAGTGGTCCATATATTTTTAACAGAGCTAAAGCAATATGACTTTGTGTTCATTGGAATTTTGTTTTAAGTACAAAATGGAAGAAATGGGAGGAAACAAAATTATTTATACAGGATGTTTGAAACGCATATTGATTTTGAGTATTATGACACTGTGTTAATTAAAAGTGTTGAAGATTTAAATGTGGACAGTGAACAAGTGTTAACACACAATAATTATTTAATTGATCACAATAATTGTTTAGTTGGTGTTGGATCATTTGCATTAAATACAGAATTGTTTTATGGATTACTTAATTGATTTTACGAAGAGTATTTGCTCTTTTCCCTACCATTATTTCACTTTTCGCTAATCACAATTCCCCTCGCCTTCCTATATTCACTATCCACTCCTTGTTCCTAAAATTTAATTATAGTTAAGATAAGTTTTGTATTATGACAGTTAAGGGATAACATGGATGAATTACAATGATATATTCTTTTGGTTTACAATACATTTGATTATTTGTTGTCTGTGAGCAGTAATCATGATATTTTTCCCATCATTTTAACATTTTTCACTCAATACAACCCCTCGCATATCTCATAACCTTTTTTCACCCCATGCTCATTGACAAATATTAAACAATTTGTATGGATTGGATTGCATGAGTCTGATATGTTGTTGAGCCAAATTTTATTTCATATTTAAAAGATTTGTCATGTATGGTTGTTAAAGAAACTATTTTCCAATCAATTATTCATACATGAATGATCTTTTTCAGCAGAGGTATCGATGTCAGGGGTAACAGAGGAAGCATAAATTGGAACAGGTGCCCTAGAAGACCAAGATTCTTGATACACTTTGACGTAGACTCACAAGAGTTAGGCCAACTATTTCAAGCTGGAGTTTTTAACTGGATTGGGAAAGGAGTAGTCCAACCTAGGCCTAAAAGGCCTCCCTTCCAAGCCCCATAGGTCCCTGGTATCCCAGTGCCTCCTCATGTCTCACTGCAACCTGAAGTCCCCAAAAATGACGGATGGCAAGATATTGTCCACCTGGCAGTCTCCCAACATCATGGCTGGCCTAACTTGTCTTTACCTACTCCCCCACCTATCAATAAAATTGTCCAAGTTGCCCTTGTCCACTCACCAGATCAGTCTTCCCATGCAAGAAAAATGTTAAAAACTGAGGCCCACCATGCTCCTGACAAAGGAAAATCCATTGTTGCCCCTTCCTCACCCTCAAATGACTCTGATAAATATGTATCCTCCTGCATGCATTTGAGATATGATTGCTCTCATCCGATCAGTGAGACTATGCCTAAAGGCTCCACACAACCTAAGGAAAATTTAGAGAGATCAAAAGGTGACAGCAACAATAAGGGAAATATTGCCTCCCAGAGTGGAAAATATGGATTTTAAGTTTTTATTTATTTATTGTTGAGAATAGTTGACTTCTGAAATTTTGGACAACACACTATTTTTTGGCATACATGGGTAATATATTTTTGGAAATAATTTCAATTATCATTGATAAAAATTGTCAAAGTATGAAAATGATGATAGGAGTCACAAGGAGGGATGTTTTGTTTTCTTAACTAGTTGTGTTATCATTGTTAAAGAACTAAAGGGAGTCACAAGGGGTCCCACCTACTAGTTATTATTTATTTTAAACCCTTATTATGATTTTATTGTTTCCCCCCCTTAACTAAAAAGTTAATTGAGTTTTAGTTAACTTAAATAAGGAAGTAGTTCAACTACTTCAACCAATTCTAATTTGCTTAAAGGAAAAAGGAAAGGGAGGAACAAGGGGAGAATAGAAGGAGAAGCATACTAAGGTTTTCTCTTTGAGTTTTGTTGAGATAATTCAGTTTTAATTCATTCCTTAATTCATCAGAAACTTAATTTTTTTTTATGATAGCAGGGTCCTATTGTAGACAACAAGATTCAAGGTTGAATTACATCATTCAGACATGTGTTTTTTAGAGGTGTTGATCTATCTTTGATAATCTGTGTAGACTTGTCTGTTTGGGAATTAAATTTCATGACTGACAAAGGTTATTGTGCAGAGTCAAGTGGGAAACAATCTATGGAAAGTTGGTCCAACTTTTAAAGTTCATTTTTTTACTTTTTGTCAGAAGTCCTTTTGTATGTTTCATCGGGGACGTCTAAGTTTGACTTTGGTCCAAAACTTCCTCAGACAATTTTCTAAAGAGAACGATTCTTTGATGAATTGAATGAAATAAAGGATTTATTTAGGTCTCATCTATTTTTATTAATGACTTGGTGTCTTTACTTATGTCTCTATATTTATTTCAGCCTCTGTTATGTTCATAAAATTACATAAATAATGAATTTTTCAGCAAGCTTTTATTTATAAAAAAAACTAGCCTAAGCACTTGTAATCGATACTTGTGAGTTAGGATATTAATTTTGATGGTTATAAACATAGGGTCGTATTCTTGTCTATATTTATTTATCCAAGAAGGATCTGAAAATGCTTGAGTAAGATTATTTCATATCTTTTCCTCAACAACTAGGTTACAAACTAATACCGGTCTACCTGAGTTGGATGAAGAAGGATCCATTTGGTTGTAGCTGCAAGTTGTGTTGGACCTATTATCCCCTATCCTAGGAATAACTAAGGAGATTATGTCTCAAGGCCCACAGGTCCTAGACATGGAGTACTGAGAGCCATATGACTTGAACTTGGCCCTAGAGGGCCCATATTTTCTTCAGTGCATCATATCTATTAGCAACAACAACATCCATCCCATCGACCTGATCCTGAAGTAGAAGTGGGTATTTATCCATGAGGTAATGAGTCTGGGTATCATGGTATGTGGCACTTTGATTTTGAAGCATTTGAATATGTGCACTGAACTCTCTTTTGTTCCATAAAGTTTTCTTGGAAATTATTCTCTTTAACTTGTTCATACCTTGGGCGGGGTGAGAGAGTGCCCTAGTAAGTTAGTTCCCTTAGGTATGAGTTTCCACTAGGTGGGTATATGAAATTTCATCATCCATTCCTTCCATATTTACCACTTTTCATCATTGTCCCTCTCATATTCCCCTACCTTGGTTCGGGCATTAGGTTTGCCAAGCTAGTCAGGATCGTACCTTTCCTTGTGGGAAGAAGGGGATAAAGGCCCAGAGGATAAAAGTAGCTGTGAAAAGTTAAAATCCAAAATGGAACCTTGAGATAATTCTCACCAGGATTCTCAAGAAAGTAATAAATGGATTCTCAACAAGAAAAGGGAACCCGTAAAATAAAATAAAACTCAATATCTAGTTGGTGGATAAGAGGTATCATGATGAGCCAGCCTATTAGGTCCATGGGAATGTAGCAGTATGACACTACCATATATATGGTGACAAAACCAAGGTAGTGGATCTTGGTGGCATGGCCAAGAGAAATGGGGTCTCATCACAAGCCAACCTTCTCATTTCTGTGAAGTGCTTGTGGGTAACATTGTCACCACTAGTCACCATGCTAGGACAATGTCCCCCGACTATTCTCTTGAAGAGGAAAATAAATAAGACAAAGAAAAAAAGTAATTGAATGGTCTAGGAAACAATGGAATCCATGACAAGGTGCAGCTCGCCCCTACAGAGGCACCCACAGGTAATACCTACATTTCCCTGTTATCACAACACCCCTTGCCGAAACATTACCTACTCCATTTCATATACTTATGTGACCTAGATTGGTATTCACCTAGGAAACACCCCAAACTTGAGGAGGATTATCCCAATAGAAAATTTTGATACCCTCTCCAAACCTGGCTTGTTGAACTGCATAACGTCTTTGAGCATTTGTCTGGGAAAAGGGGGGTTTGATGCACATGTTTGGGTAATTTGATTATTAGACGTGATTGGCATTGCTACGATCCCTATGACTTATGATCCCATGGAAGGCATACTTGTTTTTGTTGCAGGACCATGCCTGGTGGACAAGTACATATGGGGAGATGATTAGCTCGGACCTCCATGGGGCTAAAATCCCACCAGATGAATGGTGTGACCCCAACAAAGGGCAGAGAAACACCAAAGGCTTGCACTAGAGAAAAAGAAGGAAGTTCTACATGAGACACTTTGGTAGACCTGGACCTAGGGGTATCTTTCTCTCCCCCCTAAATTTTGGCCTTGGGAGGCCCATGACGTCACCCTTGTGACCCTAGACGTCAGCTAGCATTAGATGGACATGATGGAGGAAGTTGTGTGCTAGGTGGCACGTGTGGAATCATCTAGAGGCCTTGGAAAGCCTAACATTTTTCTCATGGATCCTAACGTCCCACTTATTAGGTCCAAAGTCACCCTAGGAGGGCATGACGTCACCTCTATTGGACTTTTTACATTTTAATTCTTTGAATTTATGTAAAAACTCAATTTTTGATGTAATTTGGCCATGTCGGCCTTTTATGACCTAACTTTTAATTAAAGGTCATTTTGATTGTATAAATAAGAGATAAATCTCATATTTTTCATCATATTTCACTCACACAAGTGTGAGGTCTGAAATTCGGCCCTCTTTAAGGGTATTTGGCTGAAATTAAGTGGCGCGCAACTTCTTGGAGAGGCTAATCTTGGTGTATTTTGGAAATTTTTTCATGGTGGAAAGTCTTCAACTAGGATTTGTTGCTATATTATTCTTGATGAAGTAAGTAAATATTAAATTCTTCATTTTATTTTGAATGGTTATGGTAAATTTGCTTGTTCATATCAAATATTATGAAATTTCTAGTTTGAAACCCTAGGGAAAAACATATGTTACTATCTTTTTCCTTATAATTTTCCACCTACTTGAAATTGCTTGAGAACACTTCTTTTGAAGTATACACTAGAGACCTACCTTTGTTTCACTCTAGTATCATTACTTTATTTCCTTCATACATTTTACTTCAAATTTAATCTAAGGAAGAAGGAAATCGCTAGGGCCTAAGGTTACTTACTTTCTAGCAATATTTCCTTCTAGGGTTTAGAAATGGAGACCTTAGGTTACTGACACCTCAATCATCTCATCCACTCCTTTATATTATATATTATCATTGTTGTTTTCCTAAGAGTTTATGTTTCTAACCTTGACTCCATTACCCTAAAATGCACTAATCCACTCCTCACAAGTGATTGGTTGAACAAACAACTCTTAAACGATCTTCCCTAAGACTTCTACTAACTTCTAATAACTTTAATCTAGACTAACTCACTAACTAATTTGTTGTTGTTGCAAAAGAATGCTACAGCCATCTATAACAGCAGTAAATTCATCCTAAAATAAAGATTGAAAGCTGATTAGACATTGCCATAATTGCTTCTAACAACTATTATCATTTTGTCGACTTAAGGCTTTTATTTCTTGTCATTCTTAAGCATTATTGAGTCATAATTGATGTGGTTGCTAAATATTCATTGTTGTTATAAATATTTACATTTATTCAGTTCTATATCAACTTGTTTATCTTTCAGAAGTTTATGGTTTTATGAAGCATTGACATCATATGGTACTTGCAAATTGCATTTCTTTTCTATGTATTGTCTTGTTCTGGGAAGGTACACTTAATTTATCTTTTTATTCATCTCAGTAAAACTTTGAAAGTTTTGATCTGAGTGACCTATGAGAGGGGTGGGAATTTATTATATCTTTTACCTTAGCCTTCTCAAACCCTGAGGTCATTGGGGGCGTCTCGCCTGGGGTACTGTGATATACTCCTAAATAGAAAGAGGTTTCCTATTAAGGTGACATTGATAGGTCATCCTCCTTGTTACGCCAATTTAGTATCCACTTTCCTTTAGCTTTGGGCATGTACAAATTACGCGATAACATTTTGGCACCATTTTCAAGGACACTAAGTCAATATTCCTCAATGACACTTTTTCGGTAAGCCTTTTATCTAAATCCTTTACTTCACAAAGCTTACGTGGAGACTCCACTGAGGACGATTCCATCTTTTCTCTTTGATGATCCCTAGAACGATTATCTGGTGACTCCACTGATGACAAAGACAACCATGGATTCTCAATGGGACCAAGGAAATTTCAAACCCTTAGACATGAGTAAAATCTCGAGATACCCTCAAAAAATTCCATCGAGGTATAAAAAATGGCTCCCTAGATTCACTAGTAGTGATGGGGTTAGAGCCGACAATCACGTGGATGATTTTTTGGATTTCTTTCAACTCCACCCTATCAATGATGATGCTAAGGATTTGGAAATGAAACTTTTCTCTACCACTCTTCATGGAAATGCTAGGAAATGGTATGACAATATCCCTGATGCTAGCATCACATCTATGCACCAATTAGAAGAAACATTTCTCAAGAAATGGGGTATTAATTATGATATATACAGATGCTAATTAAAATACTCGATTACGTGAAACAAACTAAGAGAGAGAGTATCCAGGAATTCCATAACATGTTCAAAAATTTGCTATGGCAGATTCCTAGAATCCATCATCCTGAAGACAAATACCTCACTTACCTCTATACCAATGCACTCATAGTACATTTAGGGTTTATCCTCAGTAAAAAGGACCCAAAAACACTCCATGAAGTTTATCACATGGCTATAGAAATCGAGTAAAATGTCTCCTTGTTCAAGAAAGTACACCTCTTTACCCCAGATACTCTTATTTTGGGGAGATTAGTTTCCCTTGATACCTTTACTGGTAATTTTCAAGAAAGAAGGGAACAAGTCATCAATTGAAATGGGGTTAAGGAGAAGGATCATAATGATGTTTTCCAATCCCATGAATAAGAGAAAGAGGTTACTTATTATTCTCTCGAGGATAATGAAGACGTGGTTGAAGACCGTGATCCTGAAGATATCAAAAATGATGATGAAGTATTGATGTGTGCTCCTCCCTCTAATGAATCCATTCAAGAGACAATTTCTCCTGCACAAGAAGAAGAGGATGAGGTTAGTCACTTTCATTTTCAAGTTTTTGATGATACCTTGTTATATAATTCAGAAGGGGAAGAAGAAAGGGAACCCTTGGACAATATAGATCCTCCTTATTGTAAAGTTGAAGAGACAAGTCATGAGGACAAGACAATGATGCATGATATTCCATTTGATGAAGTTATCCAAGTCCTCAAAGCTCCTGCTCAAGAAGAAGTAAACACGATAAGTTATTTTCCTTTCCAAGAGTTCAATGATGATTTATTTTATGATTTGGAAAGAGAATAAGTACTAGAGGAGCCCTTGGATGTTCTAATCCCTTCATGTTATGATAAAGATGATGAATTTTTTTATAATATTGATGAATTCATACATCTCGAAAAGCGTAAACGGGATGTGATTGGATATGATGGGGATCCCATTTATGACATTGAGGGTCACTACCAAAAGTTGTGTTTAAAAGTATCATATGAGGTTACTAGTAATTTTAACATTTGGCAACAAGGAAATGATATGATTACAAACCTTTTTCAATCACCCAAGGATGACCTGGTGCTATATTCTCCCAGTGATTTTCATTCATACCTTGACGATTTTGATGAATATTCCTTTGAGCACTTGGATTTATTCCATGAACAATATTATCAACCACAGTTGTGCTCAGATATTGGTAAAGGTGAGTACATTGCTTGCCCAAAGAAGGATCCTTGTGACAATGTCTTCCAGCTCCCTTCAACAATTTTATCTCGCTATGTCACTAAAGGTGTAGTTGGGAAGCATTTCCTTTGTATTAAGTTTTGTCTGAGGAAAATATTACTTTTATCATTCATGGGTAGGTTGAATACATCAAGAAGAACTTTGTTATCTCAATCTTTTATCCTTCCCCTAAGAAATTGTTAGTCATCCTCTACGTTCTTTCTAGCCCCTTCCCAGACCTCAGATTGTGAATACGTCCAAGGTAGCCAACCTTCAAACCCTTTGAGTCAGTCTATTGAACCTTGAATTTTCATGATCCCTTTCTGAGATGGATTGATCACTTTCCCAAGAGTGTGACTTCGCACCATTTTTTCCCTCCGACCCGCCTCCATGAACTAGACTTTATGATTTTCGGTGATGCGATACATTTTCTAAATCATGTTATTTTTGTCCTAAACATATCATGGTTTTGGTTTATGATAAATCACAGAGGCAAGTATTATGAGATATTGCTAGGATGGTTTCATTGGTTATTTGAATACACGTAGGATTCAACCAACAGGTAAGTAAAGGTAGGTAGGAATTTGCATTCATTGTATATACCATCTTCATATCATGCTAGAGTAATGTAGTTGTAGTTTCATTTCCATTTGTGTATATGCTTGCTTACTTTTATTTCATTGTATGATATATGATTTAGTGCTGATATCACCACCCCAAAAGATTACTAATTATTTTTGTTGAGATCTAGTAGATTACAAGTCATGCCAGAGATGTTGAGATTCTCATGCGCTCTACGATAAGCACATGTCCTCGAGTTGGAGCCAGATGTTATCCCCTATCCTAAGGATAACTAAGGAGATTATGTCTCGAGGCCCATAGGTCCTAGACATGGAGTATTGAGAGCCATATGACTTGAGCTTGGCCTCATAGGGATCATCTTTTCTTCAGTGCATCCTATCTATCAATAAAAGCAACATCCATCCCATTGGCCTGATCCTGAAGTAGCAGTGGGTATTGCTCCATGATGTAATGAGTCTAGGTATCATGGTATGTGTCACTTTGATTTTTGAAGCATTTGAGTATGTGCACTGAACTCTCTTTTGTTCCATAATGTTTTCTTGGAAATTATTCTCTTTAACTTGTTCATACCTGGGGGGGTGACAAAGTTCCCTAGTAAGTTGGTTCTCTTAGGGATGAGTTGCCACTAGGTGGGTCTATGAAATTTTATCATCCATTCCTTCCATACTTACCACTTTTCATCACTTTCCCTCTCATCTTACCCTACCTTGGTTTGGGCATTAGGCTTACCAAGCTAGTAAGGGTTCTACCTTGCCTTGTGGGAAAAAGGGGATAAAGGCCCAAAGGGTAAAAGTAGCTGGAAAAAGTTAAAATCCAAAATGGAACCTTGATATGCTTCGCCCATAGATTCCTAAGAAAGAAATAAATGGCTTCTCAACAAGAAAAGGGGACCCGTAAAATAAAATAAAACTCAAGATACAGTTGGTGGATAGGAGGTCTCATCATGAGTCGACCTATTAGGTGTTAGGAGAAATATATGTTGTTATAATAACATTGTAGTACTTGCCCAACTATTTAATTGTCAACCCAAGGTACGTAAACTGACGAAGCACATGCACTGTTTGTGCAGGACTGAAGTAGAACTAATCTAAGAAAGCATTGAAACACTAACTAGGAAAGCATGAAATTGCATAAGGGAAAT
>JASDQU010949261.1:16915-27807 GCA_032191745.1 Picea mariana | reverse complement strand
CCAACGGAGCCGTTAAACTCGTCAGGGTGGTCCATACCAAACGGCTTGGGTTATTTAGACAACCCCGGACCGGTTCCACTCTCCCAGTTGACGGACGGTCATTTTCGCCCGTCAACTGGAGGGTGTATCTATTGATGTGTAGGATCATACCCGGTGGACATGTACCGCATTGGATAGGTACACATGGGGAGATGATCAGTTCAAAACTCCATGGGGATGAAGATCCCACCAGATGGATGATGAGACCCCAACAAGGGGCAGAGACAGGATGGAGGGGTTTGCACCGAAGAAGAGGAGGACGTTCCACTGAGGCACCCTGGCAGAGCCTTACCTAGGGGGGTTATGCCCTCTCCACTGGAACGTTGGCCTTGGAAGGCCCATAACGTCACCCAATATGCCCATGACATCATCCATCATTATGGATGTTTTGGGGAGGTAGTTATGGCAGTGTGGCACGTGTGGCATCTTGGAGAGGCCCAAGGAGGGATAACGTTTTTCTCCAGGAGGCCTATGTTTCCCTAGAAAGGGATAACGTCATCCTAGAAGTGGCATGCCATCTTAATTTTTCTTGATTAGGATTTAATTTATGACATTTTAATGTAAAACAATATTATTTGGTATTTTGACCTTGTCAGCCTTTTGATGACCTAAAATTTAATTAAGGTCATTAGTATGGTATATATTGAGGGTTTTAACTCTCATATAAGGATCATCTTTCACTCACACATTAGTGAGGTTTGAAATTTGTGCCCTCATTTAGGTTTTTTGGCTGAAAATTGATGCGCACTTGTTGAAGGAGACTTTTCTTGGCTATTTTTGGCATTTCTCTTGGTGGAAGGTTTACAACTAGGGTTTTGCTACATGAATTCTTGGTTTATGTAAGTGAATTTTTGCAACACTTCTTTATTGAATTGTTATGGTACTATTTAATTACATTTTGTTATTATAATTTATTGAATTAAAACCCTAGGTGAAAAGCACATGCTATGGTCCTTATCTCATCTCCCTATTAGGATTAAGATCCATTTGATTTGTTGAAGTAAGATAGAGCCTTTCCATAGCAACACTCTATCCATATTCTTCTAGCCTAGACATTTTCTTTTTACTTGTTATTGAGCTAAGAAGGAGGAAAATGCATCAAGGCCTAGGATTTCTACACCTTGGTGAGTCATTTTCCCCTAGGGTTTGATAGATGAAGCCTTGCCTTAGCAACACTTCATCTTTAAACTCTCTTATCTTTAGCCCTACAATTATTACTCAAGCTAGTGGATTTTTATCTTTCCATTGAGCTAAAGAAGGAGGAGAGAGCACTAAGGCCTAGGATTTATACACCTTAGTGAGACTTTATCCCATATGGTTTCATTATTGAGGCCTTGCTTTAGCAACACCTCAACATTTAACCCTCTTGTCTTTGGCCATATCATTATCATTTCAGTCCTTCAATATTTGCAGCCATTTGACTCCGTTTTCCCTAATAACACATTGATCTAAGACTTCTTGTGTTGAGAACCTTGATCATACAAACATTCAATACCTTGAACAACTACTAACCCTTCTAACCGTAGCTTAGACTAATATCTACTAACCCTACTGCTACCATTATCTACTTGAGTTATCTTTATACATTGCAGCATTTATATCTTTAAAAGAAATTGTATGATTAGCTAAGGCGTTGCTTCCTTAGACGAGTATATGAACCGGTATAAGGTTTTCCATCATGAAATTCATGAGGACATACAAATTTAATTCTTCCACCACCTTTCCCCTCCTCGAATTTTGTTACAAATTGCCACAAGGGTCTCAATAAATCTGTGTCCTACATTTCCCTCTTCCTCTTCAAACCCTTCACCAACTTCATATTGTGGGTCATCATGAGAATCACCACTATCATATTCTTCCCTTCGATGCCTTCTCCCCACCAAAACCATGAGAACAAAAATAGGAATGACAAACCAAAAGAAAACCATTTTATTCAAGTTTTAGATGAACAACCTGCAATAAAATGAGAGAGAAGAAAGAATGGGAAAGAGTAGGATAGGAGGAAAAAATGTTAACAAATTTAACACAAGGAAATGAGGGAGTTGGGGTTTGGTCTTACCTCTTTAGCTCTTGAAACTTGAAACCTTTGGAAGATGGTTTCCTTTTTTCTCTCCTCCAAGATCCTCTTTTCTCACTCTTCCAAGCTCTTCTTTGCTTTCGCCTCCAAGTTCTCACAAATATGCACTCTCAAGCTCTCATTTTCTCTCTCCTCCAAGCTCAATATGAAAGAATGAGGAGAGTAGAGGGGAAAGAGATCCTTTATTATCCTCCTTATTTTCCCTCAACCATAATCCTAATCTAGGCCCCACCTCAACTCAAAAAATTAAAAAAAAAAATTGATGTTTTTTCTTGAAGATGTGGGTCCCCTCGAAAGCATGTGTGAAGCGCCCTCCGAAGCACGCTTCATAAATTTGGAACCATGCTTCCAAATTTATGAAGTGATATTCGAGGGGGGGACACTTCAGAAATGGAAAGGAGCACGCTCAAGAGCCCTGAAACATGCTTCCTAAATTCGGAGTCGTGCTTCAGCTCAAGCTTCCAGGACACATCCACCTGGATCGAGCTTCATGGCTTCAAAGAAGGGGAGGGGGAGCTTCTGATAATGCTGGTAGAAAGCCTCCACACCTGCTACCCAATACCTCATCAATCATTCCCCAAGCTCGACCTTTTGGCATTCTTCTGGTTCTGTCTACTAGAACCTCCTGAGCATCTATATGCTCTTTCTAGGATTATGCACCTATACTCACAATTTCTTCTAAGAAATTCACTTGTCCTTCTTACTTCCAATT
This sequence comes from Picea mariana, assembly GCA_032191745.1. Taxonomy (NCBI): domain Eukaryota; kingdom Viridiplantae; phylum Streptophyta; class Pinopsida; order Pinales; family Pinaceae; genus Picea; species Picea mariana. Next base: position 24,979 of record JASDQU010949261.1, on the reverse strand, counting down.
CCAATTGAAAGCAATCACAACTCTCCTTTGTTGTGAGGGTTCCTTGCCATAGTTTCTATTGTAGTCTAGATACTCAGAGGATGCATTCAAGAGAGAGACTACATCATGAAGCACATCAAGAACACACACAAACCAACAACGAGGAGATAATTTAGGGAAGGATATCCATTTGAGTCTCTATTTTGTCTTCATGGGAATTTGTACAATAGAAAGATGGTTGGAGTGGTTCTACCCACTCCAACTAATCATTTGTTATGTTCTCTTGATACATTTATTACATATGTTCTTATACATTCTTATAATTAGGTTAATGTATGATGGCATTTACATGGGTCTAAGAGGCCCCTTCAACATCTCCCCCACACTCAATTCCTTGCTCATTCGAGAAAATGTGCAAGAATGTCCTGGATCTCTACTATTGCATACATATCCCTATTGTGCATCAACCATGCATACCTGTATTCTTAGGTAAATCAGCTGCAACAACCACCAGTTGTATGGAGATCGAGGAGTCAGGACATGTGATATGCAATCATTAGATCCATTGGAAACCAGTCATAGTAAACCTTGTATACGTCAATCTCTTGCAGGGTACCACTAGCTACCAGAGTCACTTGCAATTTATTCTTGTCATACTCCCTTGGACCTTCACTTTGGGCAGGAATCCAAAAAGTTGGATGTTGCGCCCCCTCTCCTTTGGACAACTTGAATGAGTAACCTTGCCTTTGGAGGCACTTGAGTATCCCTAGGAGGTGACTCACTAGCTTTCCCAACCCCAACATTTTCCTTTGGAGGCCTTATCCTTCTCTTTTAGGGCATCACGTCACACTTGGAAAGTTAGGACTTAACGGTGTTGGATGATTTGATGATGACTTGGGATGTTTTGATGGAGGAAGACCCTTGAACCTTGAATAATTGGCCTTTGGAGGCCCAACATCTCCTTCAAATAGCTCAATGAGTTGCTCATTATGCCAAACCGCCACCCCTAAAGGGAATGATGTCATCTTTTAGGGCTTTCTTCTTTTGTAAAATTAAATTATAATTTGTAAAGGGGAAAATTAGAAGGTCAGCCTCCCTAATTTGTGTTTTACCTAGGTTAAGTGGAGAAATTGGTTTACAAGGTCATGTATAAATAAGACCTTGTCACTTTCATTTTGACATATCACACTTGAGGATTACATATCTCTTGGATGAAATTTTCTCCCCTCTTGGGAAAATCACACTTTCTCTCTCTTATGTTATTTTGGATGCTAGTACTTGTCTCTTGTGGAAGAATTGGTGCTCTATCTCTCTTGGATGCTTGTTCTTTTTTTGTGGTGGAATATTTCTTGGTAGTATAGGGTTTATCTTGCTATCTATTGGAATTGGTAAGTAAATTTTTTCAAATTGTTGGTTTTTCTTCTTGTTGCATGGTTATTATTGTCTGAATCCTTGGAGGAGTATAAAGGCATACACCCTCCACTAATATCTAGCACTTTTGTCTTTGATAAGTTAATTTTCAAAGGTTGCTAGGAGGAGTAAAAAGACTTACACCCTCCTAGATTTACCTTGCTAGTCTTGTTTTACCTAGGGAGTAAAAAAGATTACACTCCTAGGGAGGTAACACATCTATCCCTTACAACAAAAGACCCCATAACCTAATTGATAAGGCACGAATGTAATTTTCCTTGGAAAAATAAAATCATTGCATTGGTATGCATGGAATGTTGAGATATTGCAATTGTCTAAGTTGGAATTAATTTTACTTGTTATAAGTGTCATTGAGCCTCTAAGGTGTATTCCTTAGCCAAGTGATTCTCTTTTTGTTATAAAATAAAATCTATAGGAATTAGGTTTTCAAAAAATTACTCTTTCATCATCTTTTATTACTCTTTCTACTGCTGAAAATTGGAAGTAAATAGTGCTTATTATTCTTCTTGTCAAGGGATTTAATTCAAGTGTTTTTCTTGTGAATTCCAGTGGCTAAAACTTGTTGTTGTAGAAAAAAAAATCTACAACTACAAGGCTTCCCTAATATATTGTCGATAACATCATTTAACAACCCTACTTTTCCATCAAAACTTGTGTTTAAATATTGGGAATTTATCTACATGTTTAGGGATTGATTACCCAATAATCATTTGATGTTTTAGATGGTTGATTTTGCAACTAGTAACATAGTTGTTTGTTGATCTATATATTTTCATATTGTTTTTATTTGGGACAACAATATTATATTTTGTATCCCCTTTGATATAAGGCTTGGTTTATGATTATTTGTCTTGTTTCAGGTAGGGATAACATTGTTTTATAGGTACCAAACACTTGGCAATCATCCCCTCATTCACAAGAATTTTCCAAGCCAACCTTCATCTCCAATTTTGACCTATAGGGGTTTCTTTCATCATCTTTTCACTTTCCATATCAAGCCCCCTAGGGTCACCAGGATTCCCCCCTTGTGGTTGTTTCATCATCACTAAAGTGAGGGGAGTGTTCATCTAAGGTGACAGTGGGTAGGTACTCCCATAGTTGTCACACTTTCATGGATTGGATTGGGATTTTCCCAATCTACAAATTGTGCGATAAAATTTTGGCGCCTTGTCTGGGAGGACTTTGAATCCTCATTCGAGCTCTAACAACACTTTCAAAAGATTTTATCCCAAATCCTTTACCCATAGCTTTCTTGGAGACTCCATTTGAGGGAATTTCCCTTTCCATTCTTGAGGATCCTTCCATAAATCCCATCTGGTGATTCCACCATCCAAGAACCCACAACCCCATCCCCCGGGAAGATTAGAGCCTTCTAAGATTTACCGAAGAAGACATCCTCATTGTTATCCCTAAAGTATGCACCAGACTATTATGGCACAAATCTAGGGCACCTCTATTAATGCATTAGTTGTTTTTGGTTTGAATTATAAATCAAGTGGTTTGGATAGGTTGGAAGGTTATGGATCTGGTAACACACTTTCAATCAAATAATTAGTAACACTTCACTTGGTTAAGGGAATTCGAATTGATATGTCAAATAAATAAACAATTGAATGTAGAAGAAAAGATAGAGGAAAACATAGAACACAAGTTAACAATTTGTCACATGTATTAAGAAGATTTTCAAGTTCAAAATGATATTTTAAAACCCGAAACAAGTAGTTGAATGCAAATCCTCAAAACATGTAATTTAACAGTAAATGATTCATTGGAATTATAGTTGAACCAAGGAAAAATCAATGCTTTTCATAAATTTCAATTGCATTCAAATAAGACAGAAAAAGATGAAATACATAGATAAACAATCTAACCATCAGGATGTTTGATTCCTTGAGTATAAAATCTTGCATGGTTTAATCTCTTTACAATTTTTTCAGACCTTCCCCTTCTATTTAATCCCAAAAACCTGAACCCTTTACTCTCTCTTTTGATATTCTTTTATAGATGGAGAGTACATACAAGTTTAGATCCCAAATCCCAAAACATAGGTTCAGTTATGATTGTATATTGATATGCCCAACTATTAGATAACAAATATATTCTACTTCCATCTAATTTGGGTAGATAACAAAACCTTGGATCCTAGGTGAAGATCCCCTATTTCAAGATCACATCTTTGACTCCTAAAGATGTTCTTTGATCCTAACAAAATGTAATTGAAATTAACAATCTTAGAGAAAAATATGTGGAAGAAGTAATCTTTCGATCTCCATCTTGATTTGGTGTTCTATATTCATGATCTTCAAACCTGTTTAAAAAATGAGCCTTCAAATTTCTTGTAGTAGATTAACAGTCTTCAAAATAGGGGCACTGCAAAAATAAATTCATTTTTGTGGCACGATTCAAAACTGATAAAACTTGCACTTTTACAAAATTTCCATACGTTTTTCATCCTTGGACAGGAGTTTGATGTTTGAACTTCTCTTGAATCCACTTAGTTTTGAGCACTCTGCTAGTCCAATACAATTTCTTATTCTTCTTCATTAACTTCTGGGAAAAGTCATAGAGCTTGTTATGTTTTTCCACCAACTTAGTCATTCTCTTCTGCAACGTGGAGTTTTTCTTTTTAAGTTATTTATTATGTTTCTTAAGATGCTTTATGACTTTGTTTTTCTTATCAGATTTCCTATTTTTTGAAGTTTCCCCTATTTCAAATATGTCTTCGCATAAATATTCTTTAGGGGCTGGTTTAATTAGATCAATGTAAGGTTTTTTACTGTTGGGCATCTTCTCAAGCCTTTCAACATCTATAAATGGAACGTCAATAGTTTGCTAATATAGGTGGAGGAGATAATGATTTCTCAACACTAAAATCTTTTAATTCAAGAATTAAAGGGATGAAAGTTTGTTTTTGTCTTTCCTTAGTATCAAATTCTGGAATTTAAATTGTACAAGTTACCTTTTTTTTTTTCGAACTAGCATTTCTGATCTTCTTCATGGGAATATCTCTAAGTGATTTTATGGTTGTATCTTTCTTGCCTGTATTAGCTGGAATACCCTGAGTATCATAATCATTGTTGATTGACTTATCATTCTTCAGGGAAGGACTAAAAATGGCCTTTGCATTTAGCCTGAATTTGTTTGTAGGCCGATTTTTAATTCTTATTGATGTTCTTGTTATTCACCAAAGTTGCACAAGATGGATTTCCTGATGAGCCTCCAAAGATTGAGCAGTCAGTGCTCATATGACAAAGTTCACAATTCAGTTGGTCTTTCAAAAGACCACCTTTTTCCGCATTTCCACCATTGTAATAAATGACCTGAGTATGAGATATTGTAAAAGGATATTGGCCACCTAAGACCTAGGTATGATCATGTACTCTAGAGTGTTTTTTTTCACTTGTTAATTATTTTTTATGCATGCCTTTGTGGGTGATTAAATAATTTCTAAGTTTTTTCACTCAGAAGACTGATTCCAGAGCTGGAGTATGTGCTGGTGGTTAGGCCTTGGCATGGTATAAAAATTTCCTAGTGTCTGAATGTATATGAGCTCATACTATTTCGTCTTGATTGAGTCTTATGGAATTTTTGGCTAGGTTTGATAGGTTTTTTTTAATGTTTCGGTGAATTAATTAAATTCCCGCAAAAATGGAATTTTTTAAATCTAAGTCAATAAATTGTAAAAATATGGCATCAAACATTGTCAGATGCCATATTTGTGGTCATTTTCCAGTCCAGAGTATCATGTAAACCCCTATTTCCCTTATTTTGAGACAAAAAAATGATTATTATCACTAAAAATTGAAATTTACTCGAAAATTATGAAAAATGGGTCATTTAATTAATTTTTTATTTTTTAGGAAAATTGAGGAACATGTTGGAAACATGTTTTTTCTTTGTCCCTATTCAACTGGAATCTTGGGAGATTTTACTAGAGAGGTCGACGAATTCACTATAGTGACATGGCATGGATCCCAATGAAGGGAATCAACCCCACTTAGCACATGTGGCGCATTTGGAGAGAGGGCACATGTCTCAATGTACCTAAATCGACCTCACACTCACTCACTCAATCGAGTTCACTCCCTCACCATTCCACTTCCACCTCCATCACTCCCCTTTCACCCTAGTCTAGTACACTCCATCACCTCTGCACTTCACACTCACCACACTTAACCTATGCGCCACTCCCCTTTATTAAGTGCGTCACTCCCCTAACCCTATCTGCATCTCCTCCTTAGCTCACGCACGAGTCTCTTGGAAATGTCACCTCTCTTGCTATTTAAACAAACATACCCCTCTCACTTAGTTAGTTGGAATTTGTGGGAAGACTTATACACATTGTATCATTTCTCTATTTTAATAAGGAATAAAGACTTTGGAGTTATACCTGGTGGTTTGTGCAAATGTGTGGAGGATCTTCTCCTTTGGTGATGTGTTGAGTATGGTAAACTTATCTTTCTTGAAATTATTATTTGTTCATTAATAAGATATTAGTAAACTTGTTTGTATTGCTAATTCTTGTTATATCACATTGCAATCTATGATTTCATGTTATTATCGGTTTAATCTCATGTTTTCAAGGTTACATGTGTAGGGTATTTAACAATTTCTTTGCAAGATTTGTTATAAGTTTATAGGATCTCTTGTTTGGAGAAGTGGAAGGTTCTAGATTGAGCTTCCAACATCTTCAAAACCATCCAACCGGAAGGATTCGCCTCTTCAATACATCAAAGGAACTCCATTGCCCAAGTTCTTTGCTTCAAGTTGTCTCTTCCCCTTTCTTACTCAATTTTCTATAAAAAAAAGTCGGTTCCTTTGGTTTTTTGTTGCATGCAAGAAATTGACTAATCTTAGAAAAGATAAATATGCTCTAATTCGTTTGCATGCAATTTTAAAAGTTATATCTAACAGCTTGTTTAAAGAAACTCATCTTTTTCTAGATCTAGCCTAAGTTTGTCTTAAGTTAGCCTTTGACTTCCTAGTATTTTGGAGGCTAGTGATAGGCAAATCTTTATATGTTTCTAAAAGTTATAAATTTGAAAATATAAAGTTGCTTTGTTTTCTGATTTTTATCAGCCTAAAAGACCCTAAGGAGGTTATTTATCTAGCTCTCACTCCTTAGTTACTTTCCCAAGTTTTAGCATAAATTTTACTTAGTCATGTTTTTTGCAATTTTTCTATAAGATTTGACGTACTCCCTAAGTTGTCCCAAAGTGATTTTGGGCATCTATTGGAGTGTTGTGTTTGCTATTTTTGCAGGACATTGGATAGCCAAGGGAAGATTCCATCGAATTTTGGCGAAATCAGGACTTTCGGAGCACCCGGGGGGTTTCTACTTCATCAAAGAAGTTCCTTTGTTTAAATTTCTTGTAATTTTTCAAGATCCAAAGCTTATAAGGATCCAATTTCTCAAGGAGAAACTCAAAGAGAACTTAGTTCTCATTGTAATAGGTTCAATAAAAGCGGTCCCTTTTGTGCCCAATTTTTCCATCCCAATTAGGGGGATTTGTGTGTCTGGGTTTGGCTTTCTTTCTGTGGATGCATGTTTAAATATTTTGATCTCAAACACACATACAAGTTAAGAAAATCTAACACACATAACACTCACATTTCACATGGATGTTTATTAAAAGTAACTTTCAATTTTATGCATGTTTAGTTCAGAGTTCTTTCTTTACTATCAACAATAAGTCTTGCAATATTTCAATTTCCAAGTATCTCGCAATTTATCTTTTCAATTAAAAAGCAAGGTACAAAGATTATCTCTTCCAAGTATTGCAAAGTCAATAAACCTTGTTTTTATTTTAATTAGGGAAATATTTGAAGTTGTTAGCTCAATGCACAGGAAAACGCCTAAGGGTAATCTATGAAGTAAGGCGGGCCCTCTCGGGACCTAGTTTTCCCATCCGTTTTGGACATTCGATGCCCTTAGTGAGCTTATAGGTGAGAAATCTTGGGTTTCAGTAAGTTCTTCACAAGTTTCCAAACAAAGATCTAGCCTCTAAAGAGGCCACATATTCTCTCATTAACTTAACTTTAATTTATCTTAATAAAACACTCGATCAACAATTTCCCACGACTCCTTTTAAGGCACTGGTATAACTAGTTTATCTTTATGTTTGTGAGAAATATTTTACATTCATGCAATTGTCTAACTTATATTGTTAAATCTTGTAGATCTTGTATCATTTTCAATATATGCATGCTTATGGACAAATGGTTTATTGATTATATCAAATGATGATGAATGTTAAGTGTTGAATGATTTGTTTTATTTAAGCAACAAACTCCTATAAGTAGTTCTTTTACCTTTCTTAGTTTAAAAGAGCCTTAGATTATTTCTATAGGAAATACCCCCCTTGGCTTTGCTAGGAGTTGGCCTAGACGGAGGAGTTGAGGATCAAGTGACAACACCTTGACTCGAAACTTTCCCCCAATGACACACCAAGTGGATTGAAGGTTTCTTCCACGTTACGCCAAGTGTGTATAAGGAAACAACATTTTTGGCGTCATTGTCAAGGATAAATCTTTCTATTCCCGAAACACGACTTTTGTTTTCCTTTTTACTTTTTTCTTTGTTTGATGCTTCTTGTTTGTTTAGAATAAACTTGATCATCTGGCGACTCCACTTCAAAATAATTTGACAAAGTA
>JASDQU010949260.1:3808-32531 GCA_032191745.1 Picea mariana | reverse complement strand
GACCAATCCGCAAAAGGGGATTTGGTCCTTATACAATTACCGACTTGGTTAATCCTCAATGGGGATTTAACCTAATAATAAAAATAATAATAATGACATGATTAATCCACAATGGGGATTTAATCCAATAACAAAAATAATAAGAATGCCCTTTGCAGTTACATTATTTCAACAAATTACAATATGTGCAAGCTCAGATTGCAACAGAGTCTCGGCTCTGTCCTCCTTCTCCTCCTCGAATAGTATGAATAATTGATTACAAGGATTTTACAAAAGAGGGGCTCCTCGAGTCTTCCCTCCAAACTACACTAGTGGTGTCTAATCACCATCAAAACGCCTATTTGCTAAGGCTTATTACAATAAATGAAAATCTAGTCCAAATCAGATCTAGATCAACCTACAACTAGCCATTAAAGGCGACCTTAACTACAGCCTGTACAAAGGCATCAACTCGGCTCTGCTCAAGCCTTACAACGTTTAATAACATTTTATGACATCGATTTTTTAAATTCAAGGCAAAATGAGAGGGCTGGCCTCTCTCTCCCTTCTTGAATGCGCGCTGATGTCCTGCATTGCTGGCGCATGTTGAGGTGGAAAGGATGCTCCTGCATGAGAGAGAGACATCTTCCAAGACTGTTAGGAGGGTGTCATGGGTTGAGATGGCCAAGCAGGATGCTTAGGAGCAGGAGGCTTCTAGGAGTAGGGTGTTTTCCAAGGAGGGATCATGCCAGACAATAGGACTTGCCTCAGTGACAAAGGGAGCAACCAATTAGGAAGATTGGAGAGTAGTTGTGGTAGCAGATACAGTACAGGGGATAGAGCTACTTCCATGTTATTGTGGACTGTGGTGAGAATACCTCCCTCGCTAAGAGGGAGTGTTGATTTTTTTACCTTTGGGCAGGTATTCTCACTTCCCTAGGTGTTGGGAATGTGGGAATTGTAGTGGGCACCAGATCACACTTTCGGTTTGGTGAAAACCCCTTGGATTTTGAGCTGGGGGCTTGGGGGCTTGGTGATGGGCTTTGTGGGTTTGTGTTGGGGCTTCACACCCAAAAGAAAGTCTAATTTGATGTTTACTTGTGGAGGGGCTTTTATGTCGACCCCTAAGACTTGTATAAATAAAGAGGTTGTAACATTTTATTATTGTGGAGAAAAGAGGAGAGAGGCTTGGTAATTGCAGTCCAGCTCTTGGTGATTGCAGTCCACATATGGAGAAAGGCCACTAGGCCTTAGTCTGTTGAGTTTTTGTCTTTGTTTGGGCGAGTATCAAGGAGAAGGAGGGCCGCAGGGCTGTTGGGAGTCAAGGGAGGGCATGCCGAGGCCTAGGATAGGCTCGCCTTGCCAAGATAACCTTGCCACAACCATGGACAACAATGAAGGGGCTGCCCCAGACTTGTACAACAACCTAGGTGGCTCGCCAAGGAGGGAAAGAATGCTGGAGGTGTCTTAAGGCTTCATAACATGGACAAATGGTACATGTACAACATGTACAATATTGTGGAGAAAATAGGAGAGAGGCTTGGTGATTTCGGTCCAGCCTTTTGTGATTGTAGTCCACATATGGAGAGAGGCCTTTATGCCTCAATCTGTTGAGTTTTTGTCTTTGTTTGGGCAGGTATCAAGGAGAAGGAGGGTCGCAGGGCTATTGGGAGCCAAGGAAGGGGATGCTGTAGACTTGTACATCAGCCTAGGTGGCTCAGTCAAGGAGGGAAACACTGCTGGAGGTGTCTTAAGGTTGCACAACAGGTACAACTGGTATAGGTACAACAGGTACAGGTGTACATGTACAACATGTATAACAGGTACATGTGTCTTAATAGGGATGTAACAACCAAGTAAAGGGGTTGTTACAACAGTCTTCCAGGGGCAGATTTGGACAATCACGGAGGGATGTCTATTGGACAAGCGTTGAGGGCCGGAACAACAACTAAAGGGGGTTGCTATAGCCACACTAACAACAGGTCTTGAGGCAGGTTGTGAGCTGATATAGCTGGGTCTTTTGGACAGCTTGGAGGACAGGTTGAGGACAACCATAAAGGCTATTACAACAAATTGTTGGCACGAAAACCATGAAGGATTTCAGCTGTGCCTAGTAGGTGAATTTGTAAGTGTTTGGCATATTCTTTTGTGTAAGAATTGGGCCATTGTCCCTGGTATGGGAGCCCTTGATTCTGGATGTAAGAACATAGATTTTGGCATTAAATACTTGTGTACCTGGGTATGATCTAATTGCTAGTTTTATGTTCCGCTGTGCTAAAGTAGTTAGGCATCTTAGTGTATTTATGTTTACAGTTTAAATTGGGTAAATTTGTGTATAACTGTTTAAACAATAGACCAGACCTGAGGTGCAGTAAATCTAACAACTATCAAAGTTGAGAGACTAGCTTGGTGTAGTTGGTGATGTCAAAGATGATGAGCTAGTTCAAATTGCTCTGAATGGCTTTAGTTCATCTTGGCATAACTTTCGCTAGGCTATCTGTGATGGGTAAAAGCTACTTGACTTCAAGAAGTTGTGGGATGATTTCTGTTAGCACTAGGAATCACCCTCAGATTGCATAGAGGATAAGCCCAGTACCCATCAAATTATGTGTAAGTGTAAATGAGTGTTTTAAAGGTCAAATGGACAAGGCTCAAGAATATAACGTTCTAACTCAGAAATCTGGGCTAGCATGCACAACAATTAAGGTCTTGATCAACTTCAGTCAGTGAATGGGAGTAAAAGTGAACAGAAGGAAGACGTTGGTGAGGGGAATGTAGAGGTCTGCTATTGACATCAGGTCTTCAAACAGCCTAAGGAAGGAAAACTCAAACACAAGATCTTCTTGAATTCAAAGTTTAAAGAATACTGAAGAACATCATAACAATACTATAATCAAACATTCATCATAATACATCTATAACAATCTCATGTGAATCATTCAATCATGAAAACTTCAGTATAAGAGGCAACAAGATGGAATAAGAGAAACCGACTTATATTAATAAAAAATTCTCAAGTCAAGTACATAACCAGAGAATCAATTTGCTTAATCAAAATATTACAATAAGGGAGCCCAACTCAACCATTCGAACCCACTAAAGCATTGGAATATCTATTTATAACAAAAAGGGAAATCACCAACTAGAGGTGCGAGCTGACCCTCCTCCCATAGGATTCTCCAAATCAGTTATTCAAACTAACACCTGTACTAACAACTATGCTATAAAAAGGAAACATGTTGGCAACCAATCCAACAAACTTTAATTGACATTGTCTTCATTGATGCGCATCCCTTTCCATGCCAAGTGTCCTGCAGAGGTTGTATGTTGTCATCATGCTGCCACCTATGGTCTTAGCTCTTCTCCACATCATCAACCACCCAAAAGAGTGATAAACTCGAACCCCTTGATTCCAGGTGCCAGTTGGTAGCACTATTCAGTAGCGCGCTGGGTAGCGAGTTTTTGTAGCACCCTTGCAAAATACTCTGCACATTTCGTAGCGCAGATCCGAAACAAGCTTGCAGAATTGGTAGCGCCGAGCCTGTATATGTCTGTGTGCAATTTGGTAGCACCGAGCCTGTAAATCTCTGCGGAATTGGTAGCGCCCTTACTAAACTTGTCCTGCAGAATGGGTAGCGTCCATCATCAAAACGAATTTGGTAGCGCCACTGTAATATATCCCTGCAAATTCGGTAGCGCCATCGTTACACAACTTAAGAGATTTGGTAGCACTTTAGGTAGCAAAATGGCAGGCCATGCTTTATAAATGATTTCGTGGCGCCATGGCACTATAGAATGTCTGTGCTCTTCTGTATGATGAGACTAATCAAGAACCTTAAGCTGATAGGTTAGAAGCCTGTATATGCCTGTATAAGTGGCAAAAACTTAAACATCCTTGATCACTTACTCTTGCAAAAAGAGACCATTCTAAAAAATGGAGCTTATATCCTCCCAATCATTTCATCAACCTAGCACTCCTCCTTGTGGAAGGAGGGCTTCCTTCTAACACAACATCATGTTTTTCTTTTGTAGGGGTGGTCTTCTTAACTGCAGGTGTTCTTTTCTTCACTGCTGGTTCCTCTCTTCCAATGGCAGCTTCAACCAACACATTCAAATTCCTTTGAACCACTTCATCCTTGAAGTGTTGTAGTTTTGCCTTGAGTTTTCTGTTCTGAGACTGAAAGCCTCTATTTTGCCTATAGAGGTTCTTGAGTTGCTTATAGAGAGGAAGGGCTCCTCTTGCTGCAAATCTTGCCAAATCAAGGGTGTTGCTGTACATATCCATAAGCTCCTTCATCTTAATTCTTTTAGATAAACCTTCTGCCTTTAAATGAGCAACCTCCTTCCTAGCTTCCCTGAGCTGTCTAATCAATCTTTTGAAGGTGTGATTGCTAGGTGGAGTGCTGATGTTAATCACCTCAATAGGTTTCTTCATGGTTTCACCTTCATCTTTCTGCTGCACAGGGGCTCTATCTATCACCTCAATAGGCTTCTCAATGCCTTTGCTCTTATTTTTCTTTTTCTTTAGAATTGACACCTTGGGTAAGACTTGTGCTTCAACAACCTCCTTGAGAGATGATGATCTAGTAAAGGGTTTCCTGACCTTTGTGCTAGTTGTTGGAGAAGATGAAGAGAAATGTAATTTTCTTCCCTTCTTAGTTGTGGCTTTAGTGGATGAAGGGACCTCTTCCAATTCTGGTGCAGGAGGAGGTGAAAAGTCTCTCTGTGGAGAATGATAAGCCTCCCTTTCTGTTTCTTCAACTTCCATAATAACCTCTTTATCTTAAGCAATGAATTTACTCTTTCTTTTCTTGCTTGTTCCTGCTGGAGCATCACTAGTAGATGGCAAAGGACTTTGCATTTTTGACGGAGGAGTTGAAGCTATGTCCAGCTTCATATGAGAAAAAACAATGAATTGTTCCCAAGGGATGTTCCTCTTCTTCAATTCATCCAAGACCAACATTCTGATCAATCTAGAGTGAAAGACACTAGTGTCCATAGCCTTGGATTTGGCTTGGACTCTATCATACATTTTCTCCATGCTCCTCAATAAGTAGAAAGGGATATTCATTTCATCTTTACCAGTAAAATGAAGTAGAAGCCTTATATGGTACTGGTATAACATAGTAAATCTTCCCGCACATGTGAAGTGTCTCTGGATGATCTTCAACATCTTGTCAAAATCTTCAACTAGATGACTTCTAGGCACTCCCTTGGACAAGTTGTCAGTTTGATAATCTGGTTTGAGGAAGTCCTTGGAGAAGGCAACATTCAAACCATCTTTCCCCAGTGTTAGGAATCCCTGTGGCTACTGCAATAGAGGCTTCAGACACCTCAAACTCCAGGTTTCCTACCTTAGTCTTAAGGCCATCAAAATGTGAGGCAAATTACCTTTCTACTTCAGAATGTCCTCTCTGCATGTTTTGACAAAAGGAGAGGCAACCCACCCTTTGAAAAACTTCCCTAACCATTGGCTTTGCATCAAATAAATGCATGTCTGAGGGTTTAGTTCTGACCATAGTTCCTCCCTTGTGAGATTTCTTCTTCTAAGGTGTCTCCATGGGTCAAGACGAGGGATCAAAGGGTATGGCGCAGCGAAGGCTAAGAGAGCAAACGAAGGCAGACTTCAATGGGAGAATGACAGTGAACAATGGCTGTTCTTTCCTACGATTCTCCTCTAAGTCACATTGTTTTGATGGCTTTTGGAAGGCAAGAAATGCAATCTCCCCTCTCCTTACTTCTGTAGAATCTCAAGCTGAAAAGTGATGATATGGTGAAAGGAAAACTACTGCAATGGTCTTTGAATACCTAGCAAATAACACTCCAATCCAAAAAGTAGAGAGAACAGGGGAAATGTAGCGAGGTTTCAGCAGCGTTTTTTGGCAGCGTAGTGCGCACACAAGGCAAAAATGTTTGCTCGAGCACTCAACACTCAGGAGTAGAAAGAAATTGCGTGCTTAATAACTGAAAACCAGGTGTGGTGGCTGCAACTTTGTGAGAGGGAAAATATGGATGGAGAGGGATGAAGGAGGGAGCGATTTGCAGACACAGTCGCTACCAAAACTCAAGCAACAACCATCACACGAATTTGCTATGCAATGGAGTGGGCTCACGGAATACCTGGAGGAGTGATGACAACTTGGGGCTCTGTAACTAGTTAGGGGATCACCACGACCATCTCAACTTCCAAATCCACCTCAGCAGCTGATCCCGTAGCACGACTGCCAATTGGTATGAACTAACAATTTCAACAGCGCTGAGTTTGAGAACATTCAAATCTTTGAAACCGTTAGCAAACTCATTAAAACCAAATCTTTGAATACATCTTTTAACGAACCATGGTGCTGAAAACAAGGTAGAACATGACCTCAACGAAATGATGACGAATCATGGTAAGGAATAAAGGACAAGGAGTGCGCTACGGAAACTCCTAGTGAGTTGGCAGTGCTATTTTTCAAAAGGATGATTTGACCACCTTTAATCAGACATAGGAACAACATGGCAAGGATATAAAGGTATGAGTGAAAAGAGTGACATGTCAAGTCGTGTAGGTCATGGGATGGGTTAGGCTTGGTGTCAAATCATGAGGTGAGTCAAAACTATAAGCCATAAAATAAACTTAGGCTAAAAATCTATGTGAGGGTCAAAAAATGAGCCAACACTCAAGCCTTTATTTGGCTAACCTAAGTAAATCACACTAAGAAAATAAAGCAAAAATGACATCTAAAAGCTTAAAAACTTAAAACTAAGGGCTAAAAGATCCAAGGCAATTTAGTGTGATAACATTTTCATTGGAGATGAGATGAGATTAGAGCAAGTCTCAACTAGTTACAAGGATGAGGATGATGGACAAAAACTAGACCTCACTGGTAAGGTGAGGAGAGGAGGTAGGAAAGGAGGATTTGGGAGGAGTTAGAGGGGCAAGGAGGAAGAATCAAATTCTTCATTTTAGGGGAAGAAAAACTTGAGTCATATGAATTGCTTTATGTTGAGATTTGGTAGCTTGGATGTACTTCTGCATTGGCAGCGCTCAGTATGCAGAAGTGACCAAGCAAGTTTTCTCCTAGTGACTTTATAATTATAAAGTGACTTTATAAAGTGATTTTATAAAGTTGGGTCTTTTAATTATTTTTAAATGTAAAAGTGACTTTATGATGTTTTGAGTCAAGGAGGAAGAATCAAATTCTTCATTTTAGGGGAAGAAAAACTTGAGTCATATGAATTGCTTTATGTTGAGATTTGGTAGCTTGGACGTACTTCTGCATTGGCAGCGCTCAGTATGCGGAAGTGACCAAGCAAATTTTCTCCTAGTGACTTTATAATTATAAAGTGACTTTATAAAGTGATTTTATAAAGTTGGGTCTTTTAATTATTTTTTAATGTAAAAGTGACTTTATGTTGTTTTGAGTCACTTTAATGACTTAAGTGACCTCAACGAATGATTAAGTCATGACCGTTGATCTTGAGGGAAAGTGAAGAGTCACTCATGGGAGATCAAGGGTTAGGAGAGTTACATTTCGAAATTGTTTAAAGGTAGCTCATTAGGAGGAGGGCGCACTTTTGAGGAGAGCTTAAGGGAAGGTGAAGGGGCACACATCCCAAGGAAGTTTCTTTGCTTGGAGGGAAAGAGTTTCAGTAGCTAGAAGTTGGCACGCATCCCTAGGAGGATTGGCACGCACTTCTAGACAATTTTCAACATTAAAGAGGAGGCCGTACAACTAGGAATCCGTACAGTACGGATTGGAGGAGGCCGTACAACATTTTATGTTGGGTGTTGCAACTACCGCTAGCAGAGAAATTTCTGCTGTGTATTGGCACGGATTTCGAGGTGTGTTACTGCAACAAATAAATCCGTACAAGGTCCAGATCTGTACCTTTTTTGGGCACAAAAATTGAGGCATATTTATGTTATTGGTGGCTGTATGGCCCGTACAGATTGTACAGGAAATCAGTTTTTGATTTCAGATTGTGTTGCTATGGAAATAATTGTTGTTTTTGCTCAGATAGGGTGAACGTACAGTTTATTAAATGCTGATTGTAAACTGTTGATGTACTCAGTATTTTTCCTTAAGCTGAATAAATAAGCTTTCCCCTTAATTTTGTCATCTTTTCTGAGAAATTCTTCTTGGGTTTTTACCCAGATTTTTGGTGCTAAAAGTGTGATTTTGTTCACTGTTCATGAGTATTCCGCTGTTGTTATATTTTAGATTGCTTAGGTGTCTGTATTTCAGCCCATAGGCCAATATTTGCATGCTGTTATATTGCTAAGATTGGTGTACAACTAGAGAAGGCTGAAATCTATTATTAACTAAGTATGGGACTGATATATACATATTTTAACATGTTATCAAGGCTAGGGCTCTGAATTTCAGTGGGCAACTTTGGCACTTGGGACAACAAGTGATTTGCTAGTGTATTTGCTTGAAGAAGGTAGAAAAGGTTCTTTGTCAAGTGGACAAAGATGACTTCCAACATCAGATTTGAAGATAGATTGGAGGGGGTCTCCAACTACCTGCAGTGGAAGGTTAGAATCAACAGTGTTCTCAAGGAGAACAAATTGTGGTCGTTTGCGAACACCATTGTGCCTGTACCTGCTTTAGATCCCATAGCTCTTGATGTTCATGAGGTGAGGGAAGCCAAGACTCAGAGAATCATCTTGGACGGGGTCAAAGACCACCTTATTCCACACTTGGCTGAGAAGAAGACAACCGATGAAATGTGGGTTGCATTGAAAGTCTTGTATGAGGCTAAGAACGAGAACTGGAAAATGGCTCTCCAGGACAAGCTCCATGGAGCTAGGATGGTCAAAAGAGAGAGTGTGGCCACCTACCTCACCCGGGTTTCACAGGTGAAGGACGAGTTAGCAGCTGTTGGAGACGTCATTCCTGACTCAGAGTTGGTGCGGATAGCCCTCAAAGGCTTCACCAAGGAGTGGGAGGTTTTCGTCAAGTGTGTGGTGGGGAGAGAGAAGCTCCCTGACTGGAGCAGATTATGGGATGATTTTACACAGGAGGAGATCTGGGAGGGGTCTCAGGAAAAGTCATTGGATGGTGCAGACGACAAGAACGTTGCTCTTATGGCAAAGGGCAATGAGAAGAAGAAGGACATGAGCAAGGCGAAATGCTTTGCATGTCACAAGACTGGCCACTATGCTAGTCAATGCTCGAACAAGAAGAAAAAGAAACCGAAACCAGAGGTGTCAGCTTCAACAAAAGTTGCAGAGTTTGCTGAGAGATACGAGAAAGAGCTCTCTCATGACTAGTCCCGTGGGTAGTGGATGCCTAACGCTCGAGGACATTGAGTCTTGGTTTCTGGACAGTGGAGCTTCTCGGCACATGACTGGGTTGAGGTCAATTTTCCTCGATCTTACAGAGATTGACTCAGATTGTAGAGTGAATTGTGGAGCCGGCCCACAACTTGTAGTAAAGGGGGTTGGAAGGGTGAGATTCCAACTAGAGTCAGGAGGTCTTTTGGAGGTTGGCGAGGTGTTATATATTCCAGAGTTGACAGTTAATTTGCTCTAAGTGTCAGCTTTGGATGAGAGTGGATTTGGAGTTTGTTTTCTACGATGGACATGTGTTTTTATATCCTGTAGGAGCAACTGCTGACACAACAGTAATGCTTGATGTCAAGTACGAGGGCTTGTACAGGTTGTTGGGTAGACCTTTGTTGGGGTCCAGTGGATTTCTGGACTCAGATTCTGTGTTGGAGAGTTGGCAAGTAGCACGGAAGAGAGAGTTGATACTGGGGACTCAGTCCTCTTCCGGGACTCTCAAGGGACTCAACAGGCATGAGTCGATACAGATGGATGCTCAGGAGAGTGTGCAGTCTCCTAGGAGCATGTCTTCAGTTCGTGGTACAACAGAGGTAGCAGCAGAGGCTTCCAGAGCAGTGGGAGTAGTGGCTTCCTGTTCAGAGGGAGCAAAGACTTCTAGTACAGAGGGAGCAACTATGGCAACTGATGAGATGGAGACAGATTCTGGTGGTGATACCAGAAGTACCTCTCTCGCTAAGAGGGAGTGTTGAGATTTGGTAGCTTGGAGGTACTTCTACATTGGCAACGCTCAACATGCGGAAGTGACCAAGCAAATTTTCTTATAGTGACTTTATAAATTGATTTTATAAAGTTGGGTCTTTTAATTATTTTTTAATGTAAAAGTGACTTTATGATGTTTTGAGTCACTTTAATGACTTAAGTGACCTCAACGAATGATTAAGTCGTGACCGTTGATCTTGAGAGAAAGTGAAGAGTCACTCATGGGAGATCAAGGGTTAGGAGAGTTACATTTCAAAATTGTTTAAAGGCAGCTCATTAGGAGAAGGAGGGCGCATTTTTGAGGAGAGCTTAAGGGAAGGTTAAGGGGCATGCATCCCAAGGAAGTTTTTAGCAGCCAAAAGTTGGCACACATCCCTAGGATGATTGACACGCACTTCTAGACAGTTTTCAGCATTAAAGAGGAGGCCGTACAGCTAGGAATCCGTATAGTACGGATTGGAGGAGGTTGTACAACATTTAATGCTGGGTGTTGCAGCTACAACTAGTAGAGGAATTTTTGCTATGTATTGGCACGAATTTCGAGGTGTGTTACTGCAACAAATAAATCTGTACAAGGTACAGATCTGTACCTTTTTTTGGGCACGAAAATCGAGGCATATTTCTGTTATTGGTGGCTGTATGGTCCGTACAGATTGTACAGGAAATCAGTTTTTGATTTCAGACTGTGTTGCTATGGAAATAATTGTTGTTTTTGCTCAGATAGGGTGGACGTACAGTTTATTAAATGCTGATTGTAAACTGCTGATGTACTCAGAATTTTTCCTTAAGCTGAATAAAGAAACTTTCTCCTCAATTCTGTCATCTTTTCTGAGAAATTCTTCTTGGGGTTTTACCCATATTTTTGGTGCTAAAAGTGTGATTTTGTTCACTGTTCATGAGTATTCCGCTGTTGTTATATTTCAGATTGCTTAGGTGTCTGTATTTCAGCCCATAGGCCAATATTTGCATGATGTTATATTGCTAAGATTGGTGTACAACTAGAGAAGGCTGAAATCTATTATTAACTTAAATATGGGACTGATATATACATATTTGAACATGGTATTAGAGCTAGGGCTCTGAATTTCAGTGGGCAACTTTGGCACTTGGGACAACAAGTGATTTGCTGGTGTATTTGCTTGAAGAAGGCATAAAAGATTCTTTGTCAGGTGGACAAAGATGACTTCTAGCATCAGATTTGAAGATAGATTGGAGGGGGTCTCCAACTACCTGCAGTGGAAGGTTAGAATCAACAGTGTTTTCAAGGAGAACAAATTGTGGTCGTTTGCGAACACCATTGTTCCTGTACCTGCTTTAGATCCCATAGCTCTTGATGTTCATGAAGTGAGGGAAGCCAAGACTCAGAGAATCATCTTGGACGGGGTCAAAGACTACCTTATTCCACACTTGGCTGAGAAGAAGACAACCAATGAAATGTGGGTTGCACTGAAAGGCTTGTATGAGGCTAAGAACGAGAACCAAAAAATGGCTCTCCGGGACAAGCTCCATGGAGCTAGGATGGTCAAACGAGAGAGTGTGGCCACCTACCTCACCCGGGTTGCAAAGGTGAAGGACGTGTTGGCAGTTGTTGGAGAAGTCATTCCCAACTCAGAGTTGGTGCGGATAGCCCTCAAAGGCTTCACCAAGGAGTGGGAGGTTTTCGTCAAGTGTGTGGTGGGGAGAGAGAAGCTCCCTAACTGGAGCAGATTATGGGATGATTTTACACAGGAGGAGATCCGAGAGGGGTCTCAGGAAAAGTCATTGGATGGTGCAGACGACAAGAACGTTGCTCTTATGGCAAAGGACAATGAGACGAAGGACATGAGCAAGGTGAAATGCTTTGCATGTCACAAGACTGGCCACTATGTTAGTCAATGTCCGAACAAGAAGAAGAAGAAACTGGAACCAGAGGTGTCAGCTTCAGTAGAAGTTGCAGAGTTTGTCGAGAGATTTGAGAAAGAGTTCTCTCTCATGACTGGTCCTGTGGGCAGTGGATGCCTAGCGTTCGAGGACATTGAGTCTTGGTTTTTGGACAGTGGAGCTTCTTGGCACATGACTGGGTTGAGGTCAATTTTCCTTGATCTCACAGAGATTGACTCAGATTGCAGAGTGAATTGTGGAGTCGATCCACAACTTGTAGTAAAGGGGGTTGGAAGGGTGAGATTCCAACTAGAGTCAGCTTTTGATGAGAGCGGATTTGGAGTTTGTTTTCTATGGTGGACATGTGTTTTTATATCCTGTAGGAGCAACTGCTGACACAACAGTAATGCTTGATGTCAAGTATGAGGGCTTATACAGGTTGTTGGGTAGACCTGTGTTGGGGTCCAGTGGATTTCTGGACTCAAATTCTATGTCGGAGAGTTGGCAGGTAGCACAAGAGAGAGAGTTGATACCGGGGACTCAGTCCTCTTCCGGGACTCTCAAGGGACTCAACAGGCATGAGTCGATACAGATGGATGCTCAGGAGAGTGTGCAGTCTCCTAGGAGCATGTCTTCAGTTCGTGGTACAACAGAGGTAGCAACAGAGGCTTCCAGTGCAGTGGGAGTAGTGGCTTCATGTTCAGAGGGAGCAGAGACTTCTAGTACAGAGGGAGCAACTATGGCAGCTGATGAGATGGAGACAGATTCTGGTGGTGATACCAGAAGTACCTCTCCGCTAAGAGGGAGTGTTGAGACTTGGTAGCTTGGAGGTACTTCTGCATTGGCAGTGCTCATCATGCGGAAGTGACCAAGCAAATTTTCTCTTAGTGACTTTATAATTATAAAGTGACTTTATAATTATAAAGTGATTTTATAAAGTTGGGTCTTTTAATTATTTTTTAATGTAAAAGTGACTTTATGATGTTTTGAGTCACTTTAATGACTTAAGTGACCTTAACGAATGATTAAGTCGTGACCGTTGATCTTGAGGGAAAGTGAAGAGTCACTCATGGGAGATCAAGGGTTAGGAGAGTTACATTTCGAAATTGTTTAAAGACAGCACATTAGGAGAAGGAGGGCGTACTTTTGAGGAGAGCTTGAGGGAAGGTGAAGGGGCACGCATCCCAGGGAAGTTTCTTTGCTTGGAGGGAAAGAGTTTCAGCAGCCAGAAGTTGGCATGCATCCCTAGGAGGATTGGCATGCACTTCTAGACAATTTTCAGCATTAAAAAGGAGTCGTATAGCTAGGAATCCGTACAGTATCGGATTGGAGGAGGCCGTACAACATTTTATGCTGGGTTTTGCAGCTACAACTAGCAGAGAAATTTCTGCTGTGTATTGGCATGAATTTCGAGGTGAGTTACTGCAACAAATAAATCCGTACAGCAAGGTACAGATCTATACCTTTTTTTGGGCACGAAAATTGAGGCATATTTATGTTATTGGTGGCTGTACGGTCCGTACAGATTGTACAGGAAATCAGTTTTTTATTTCAGACTGTGTTGCTATGGAAATAAATGTTGTTTTTGCTCAGATAGGGTGAACGTACAGATTATTAAATGCTGATTGTAAACTGCTGATGTACTCAGAATTTTTCCTTAAGCTGAATAAAGAAACTTTCTCCTCAATTCTGTCATCTTTTCTAAGAAATTCTTCTTGGGGTTTAACCCCGATTTTTGGTGCTAAAAGTGTGATTTTGTTCATTGTTCATGAGTATTTCACTGCTGTTATATTTCAGATTGCTTAGTTGTCTGTATCTCAGCCCATAGGCCAATATTTGCATGCTGTTATATTGCTAAGATTGGTGTACAACTAGAGAAGGCTGAAATCTATTATTAACTAAGTATGGGACTGATAGATACATATTTTAACACTTTAGGTGCGATAGGCATGGTCATTATACCTCTTAGTGTCCTAAGAGGAAGAAGGGAAAGGGTAAGTAGAAAGAGTAGGAGTTTGCAGGGAGTGTAGATGCTTTTGGTGTGGATGATTTTACTGTCAAGATAGATACCCACTTTGCCATGGTGTCCAATGTTTCCATCTACACAGTTTTAGGGGTTGGATCGTATGTGGATAGTGGAGCTTTGAGACATTTGACTTATGATAGTAAAGATCTTAGTAGGTTTCAAGAGCAAGAAAGAGGAATGCTTGTGGAGTTGGTTGATGATGCCACGTATCCTGTGAAGGGATTGGGTTCCATATCTTTCTAGATGCCTCCCGGCGATGTTCTGGAGTTAGATTTTGTATTGTATGTTCCTCATTTAATGAAGAGTCTGCCTTCAATTTTTATCATCACTGATTTATAGTGTTTAGTGGAGTTTGATGGTTAGAAAGTCACCATCAAAGACAACAACCACGTATCTGGTAGTTTTGGCCAAAGGAGTGCGAGAAGGTGGCCTTTACAGGTTACTTGCAGATACAATAGTGTAGATATGGAAAGATGCCATGTTGGATGAGCATTCGCTCAGCAAGAGGTAGCTAACCTTGATGAGACTCTTACTCTAGTTGTTGGAGGATTCTTCTAGTAAGAAGGAGTTTCCCTAGGTAGGTTGATGCATGCACCACCGGTTTTGGATTTCGGTTTAAATGAGTACATCATGTTGGGTTGTTTTGAGTCCAGTACAGATTTCAATTTGTTATTTGATGGATTTGATACCCTTGTCTTGGTCCTTTATGTAGATGAGTTCATTGCTGTAGGGAGTCCTGAATAGTTCATGATGTGGTGTGAGTGTTAAACTATGCTATGGAGAATATACAAGAGACAAGCGAGAGAGACTGGATGAAAGATGTATTATATTAATGTGTATCAAATTACATAAAGTGGTGTTGTACACACACACACACACACATATATCGAGTTCCATTGTTCCCGTTAGGAATTGCTCACCTAACTTACATTAACATAAAGACATTAAAATAAATATCATTTATTATGTATGACTTATTTCCACTTTATGACATTATTACCTTAGTACATAGCATTAATTACTCCTTAGATAAAATAAGCATTAAAATATCTAACACCCCTCTTAATGTTTATTTCATTTTCCACAACTCCTAACATGTTTTGAAATTTTTTGAACTTATCCTTGTTGAGTGCTTTAGTGAAGATGTCTTCCACTTGATCTTGGGACCTGCAATAAATCAGTTCTATCTCTTTGTTTTGCACTTGTTGTCTTATATAGTGATGCCGAATTTCGACATGTTTTGTTTCCGAATGATAAATTGGATTCTTCGTAATCTTGATGGCACTTTGGTTGTCATAGTGTAAAATTGTATGCTGCATTTGTGGTAGCTTCAAATCACATACAATTCTAAGTAATCGCACCGAGTCATAGGTTGTTCCAACAACTTCTTTGTATTTTTCCTTTGTTGTTGAAAGAGGCTACTGAAGGTTGCTTTTTACATATGAAATCACTCCACTACTAAGGGTAAAAGCATAACATGTTGTAGATTTCTATTGTCTGTAATTCCTACCCAGTCTGCATCTGAAAATCCTTTTAACATGAAGTTATCGGTGTTCTCAAGTACAATACCAAACTGTGAGGTACCTTTGATGTACTTAAGTACTCTCTTTGCTGCATTCCAATGTGTCTCCCTGGGACAGTTTAAAAACCTTGATAACATTCCAATTGCAAAATTTATGTCTAGTCTAGTTGTGGCAAGATAGATGAATCCTCCTACAAGTTGACGATAAAGCATATCATTAACTACATTAGATTTATCATTTTTCGAGAGCTTTAAGTTTACATACATTGGTGTTTTGTTGGGATTACAATTTTCCATTCTGAACTTGTTCAACAATTTTGAAGCAAACTTTTCTTGTGAGATGAAAATCCTCTTTGGTTGTTGCCAAACTTCAAGGCCCAAACAATAATGTAATAATCCCAAGTTAGTCATATCAAATGATTTGCAAAGACTATTTTTTTCTTTCTGAATTAAGTCATCACTGCTACTTGTAATAATTAAGTCATCAAAATATACAACTATAATGATAATTTCTTCACCTTTTTCTTTGATATACAAGTTAGTATCTTGATTTAAGATACTTATTAATCTTTTCATACCATGCTCAAGGGGCTTGTTTTAATCCATACATGGCCTTCACCAACTTACATACCGATTTTTCTTTTTCGTCAACTGTAAATCCTTTAGGATGCTCCATATATGCTTTTTCTCATAAATCTCCATTTAGGAATGCACTTTTAATCTCCATTTGGTGTACCTGCCATCCAAATTATGCCACAAAAGTTAACAACATTCTAATTGTGATTAATTTTTCAATAGGAGCAAATGTTTCCTCTTAATCTATTCCTCCTTAAATTCATATCCTTTTGCAACTAGCTTGGCTTTATATTTATCAATAGAACCATTTGATTTGAACTTTGTGTGATATACCCATTTAGAACCTATTGGTTTCTTATTTGGGGGTAATTCAATTAACTTCCAGGCGTTGTTTTTCATCAAAGCATCATATTCTACTTGCATTGCATCTCTCCATTCTTGTTTTTAATTTGCTTCATTAAAAGAAACCAGATCATAATAATGCACAACTTCACTCATCAGAGCAAGATTTACTTGTTATGGTGATTTTGACCTTCTTCTTCTCTCACTTTGCTGTATCTTGGCTGACTTTGCATCTTGAAGAGTCCTATAGAACCATTTTGGCCTTTTCTAAAACTGACCACCATCATTTCGAGACTAACTACCATCTTGTCCTTCCAACTCCAACTCTACGTTTTATTCCTCCACTTCTTTGTCCTCTTCTATTCTTTTCCTCCTATATGTGACAGGAGTTTTGAATTCAAGCTCTTCATTATCACCTTGCAAAATTCACCTTTCCATTATGATGTATGCACACATGATAACCCCTCATAAAAAATTACATCTCTACTTATAACAACCTTTCTATTTACTGGATCATATAACTTGTATGCATTCGATTCATTGCTATACCTAATGAATTTTCATTTTCTACTTTTTGCCTCGAACTTATGTTTATTTGTATCTGGAACATGTGTATATGCCAAACAACCAAAAACTTTGAAATTGGCAACCTCTAGTTTCTTTCCCGACCAAGCGTCA
Source organism: Picea mariana (assembly GCA_032191745.1). NCBI lineage: Eukaryota > Viridiplantae > Streptophyta > Pinopsida > Pinales > Pinaceae > Picea > Picea mariana. The sequence goes on along the minus strand of JASDQU010949260.1, from coordinate 15,512 downwards.
TAAGGGGTCTTACCATGAACCACCTTTATCGGTTTGTGATTTAACAAAAACATTGTTGTTTGAACTGCTTCAACCAAAAACTGATCACTAGGATGACCTCCTTTTAGCATGCACCCAACCATCTCCATAATTGACCGATTCTTTTGCTTTGCTACACCATTTTGTTGTGGTGTTTTGGCAACATAAGTTATCTTTGGATACCATTATGATAACAAAATTCATGAAATACATGGGATTCATACTCACCTTTTGTATCACTCCTGAACACCTTAATATGCTGATCACTTTCATTTTCAACCATAGCCTTGAATTGCTCAAAAATTGCAAAAACATCAGATTTGTTCTTCAAAAAATATGTTGATGTTTTTGACATTTGTAGCTTTGAGGAGTTATTCTCACATTAGCCTTGGTGTCGGGCATGTGGGAATCTTTGTTGGCACTCACATTGCTTTTTTATTTTGTGAAAATCCCTTTTATGTGGAGCTCGGGCTTGGAATTGTTATTGTTGGGGCTACTTGGAGGAATAAACAATTCTAATTTAATGTCGAGTATAGAAGGGGTTCCTAAATTCACTCATTAAGACTCCTATAAAAGGAGAGGCAATGTGAGGAGGCACCGCACATCTTATTGTGTCTTTATGGAGTTGACATGAGTGAGTGAGCACTCTTGCCAAGGAGATTGGGGTGGCAATTTCAGCAAGAAAATTCTTCACTTTGGCAAATTTGGCCTAGGGTTTCTGTCTTTTTGTTTTATGATTTTCTACCAAGAGGAGAACAACCGCATGTGTGAGGGAGAGACAGCCACACGTGTGACCGAAAGAGAAGAACAGGCTGCATGTGTGATCTGTACATTCTGTTCCACAAGTGCGAATGGTACAACAACAGGAACACCCAGATGTGCAGACTGTACGACACATTTATTGCAGGTCGTACCACATGTGTGAGTTCCTACAACAACCAGACCATACAACCACATGCGTGAGATCGCACGACGCATTTATTGCAGGTCCGTACAACACACGTGAGGCGAATTATTGATGCAGGGGGTCGTATAGGTGACATTAGATATGGTTTATGTCAGCTAGAGTTTCTGCAGATTTGTAAGTTGGAAGATTTTCCAGAATTTTGTTGAAGTTGTACTTTTGCTGAGAGGATTGGTTTTGTCCTCGGAAATTCTCAATCTGAAAATTTTATTGAACAAAAATTTGTGTCTCTTGTGTATGGATGATTTCTCTTTGATGTTTGTGCTTCCGCTATAATTTTCTGTCATAATTTCACTGTAAATTATTCAGTGATAACATCCCTAGTTTACTGTTTGAGGTCACTTAGTAATTTTCAGATTTGAATTGAATGCATTGAATGCTTAAAAATCGACAAAATATACCCATGTTTTTCTTGAAAAGTCATCAATGAATGTTATGAAGTACTTAGCACTTCCAAGGGATTGGGTTCTCATTGGACCACAAACATCACTATGAATTAATTCAAGTACTCGAGTTGCTCTAGTTTTGTTGTTATCAAATTTCAAACGACGTTGCCTGATAGACATGCTTCACATACACCTTTATCTTCTTCAATGTTAGGCAATCCATGCACCAAATTATGTTTGTGAAGCATCTTCAAATAAATGTAGTTAAGATGACCATATCTTTCATTACATAATTGATTTTCTGAAGTAGAAAATGTAAAAAACGCTGCTTGTTGCTTTGGAATAGCATCAAATCTGCACATATCACTACACCGCAATCCTCTGGCAATGATGTTGTTGGTAACTTGGTATTATCTTTAATCAAACACTGTTTCTTATCAAACACAAAAGTGCAATTTTCATCAGTAATTTTACTAACAGAAAACAAGTTTGTCTTTAAGCCAAGAACATACAAGACATTTTGTATATTTTTGATACAATCTTCTGAAACTCTCATGGGTACTTTACCTCTTTCTTGTACCTCATGGACACTGTCATCACCAAGAATAATGATTTTGTTATCACAAGGAGTGAATTTTGAAAAAACTTCTTGCTTACTAGTCATATGCTTGGTGGCCTTTGTTACCACAAAATTTGTCACTTAATGGTGCAAGGTCTTTACTTGGTGACAAATTTATGGAACTTGGAAGTGTTGAATTTTAATGCTTAGCTCATGCACATGTAGTTTATTTCCATTTAGCATGTACTTGAACCATAAACAATGGAACAATACCATATACAATAGCTGCAGTAACCAAGATCACAAGAAGAATAACCATGCATAAGAACACAAGAGTTTATCTTGGGAAAACCCTTCTCAATCAAGGGAAAAACCCAACAATCCTTTGCTATAGAGTCAAGAGAAGATCCCCCACACCATAAACCCTAGAGCACAAGAGGGTGCTCTATGACCAAGAAAGATGGCGCCTAAGAGAAGTGCGCACTTCAGCCCTAGAAGTATGCGTTGAGAGAATGATACAATGAAAGAGTGAGTGATCCACAATGGGGATCAACTCTTATTTATACATGACCTAGCACATCAAATGGACGTGGCAATTGGCACAATAGGGCCAACATGTACAACTAAATAATATAATTAATATTTGACACTATTAATTATCTTTACATGGTGGGGCCGACTTGTACCGTTCTCAATTAGGGTTACACAATAAATCTTACTCTTAGACAATATAGCAAGGATCTCTCACATCCTCTAGTGCTCAACCACTAGGGACACGTCCACCTGTGCTCAGCCACATGGACGTCACTCTCAACAAATCAACTCAACTAAGTCCATAGGAGTACCATCTAGAGAGCCATCTCAAGTCGATTCAACTAAATCCATAGGAGTCTGAGAGGAGACCATCTCAAGTCGTCTCAACTCAGTCCAGAGGAGCACGACAAGAGACTATACGTCATCTCAACTCAGTCCAGAGGAGTATGACACACCCATCACATGGGCTCTCTCACAGATCCTCTCAACTCAGTCTACAGGAGAACGACTTGGACATTGTCTCATGAAGCTACAATCAACAACACTCCCTCTCAGCTAGGGAGGCATTCTCCACCAGGTCAAGTCTCTCACGAAAGTACTCGAACTTCGTCCTGGCAAGCGGTTTAGTGAAGACATCTGCAACTTGCTCGTGTGTAGAAAGGTACTGCACATGTACTGCTTTCCTCTGCACCATATCTCTGATGTAATGGTATTTGATCTCAATGTGTTTAGATTTATTGTGAAACACATGATTCTATGAGAGCTTCACACAACTCTGGTTATTGCAATGGATAATGGTGGAGTTGATCTCATGACCAAATAAGTCAGCAAGGAGCTTGCGAAGCTACACTGCTTCGTGGACTGCCACACATAATGCAATGTACTTTGCTTCTGCGGTACTCAAAGCCACAAAAGTCTGTTTCCTGCTACACCAGGAAACCATGGCAGATCCCAAAGTAAAACAACAATTGAATGTGCTCTTCCAGTCCACTGCACTCCCCCCAATCTGCATCGACATATCCCTGCAAAATCATGTCTACACTGGAGGCATATCTCAGGCCATAACCAACTATGCCTCGTAGATATCTCAACACATGCTTCGTTGCTATCCAGTGTGTCTATCTCGGTTGACTCATAAACTGACTGAGTACACTCACTGCATAGCATATATCAGGTCTGGTGTTAACCAGATACATCAATGATCCAATCAGCTGTCTATAAATATGTGGATCAATCTCACCTGAATCAAAAGAAGCCTCGTTCATTTTCTTCAGATTCATCACCATCGGTGTAGGCATGGATCTGCAGTCTGTCATCCCAAATTTCTTCAATATCTCCACTGTGTATTTTCCTTGATTCAGGAAAATCTCATCAGTCCTCTGCCACACTTCTAGTCCCAAGAAGTAGTGCATCATACCAAGGTCCTTCATCTCGAATTCATGAGCCAATGCACGATTGCATTCAACAATAAGGATTTCTGAACTAGTGAGGAATAAGTCATCAACATACAGGACCAAAATCAGGTACTCATCCCCAACAATGTGATAGTATAGGTTGGGATCAACAACACTCTTGTTGAAACCCAAACTCATCAAATATCCATCAATCTTTTCATACCACGCATGAGGTGCTTGCTTTAGTCCATACATGGCTTTCTTCAACCTGCATACATGAGACTCCTTCTCATGTGTCACAAATCCATTTGGCTGCTCGATGTAAACTTCTTCCTCAATCTCACCATTGAGAAAGGTTGTCTTCACATCCATCTAATGTAGTCTCCAACCCATGGATGCAACAAGAGCAATAATTGTACGGATGGAAGTGTATCGGGCAACAGGAGTAAATGTCTCCTCATAATCTATTCTCTCCACCTGAGAGAATTCTCTAGCCACAAATTTCGCTTTGTACTTCTCGACACTTTCATCAGTTGCATGTTTGATCTTATAGTTCCACTTGGAAGTCACTACAGACTTCACTTTTGGTCTCAGAACAATATTCTACACATCATTCTTCATGATGGACTGATACTCTTCGGTCATGGCATCTTGCCAAACATGCTGACCTGTTGCTTCTCCATGACAAGAAGGCTCAATATCAATGATGTGGCTCATAGCTGAAACATAACTCGAAAATCTTTGTGGTCTCTTGCTCTCTCGGAATGTACCACGAGGCGTTGCATGTCCCTCTGCCTCCTGCAGAGTTTGTCGAGCCCATGTAGGCCTCTTCTGGCCTACTACAATGTCTCTGGGAACATCAACTGGAGCTATGGGATCAACTGGATCAACAACTGTCTCCCTCTGAACTGCTGAAGGGGGAGAAGGTACTGTCTCTTCCTTCTTCTCAAATAGTTTGACTCCCTCTGAATTCGAAAGGATAAACATATGTCCTAGAGGAAATTGTGACATCATCCATTTCCTGTGTTGCTATCCTGGAGACATCCCATGTCTTCTCAGGGCCTCTACTGCCTCTACAGTACTTTGCTGGCCTCCCGTACTAGGATAATAACCAAGATGACCTTCCGTAGGGATAACAATCAAAATGGCCTCCTATACTAGGATAATAACCAACCAAGAAAAATTGGAACTACGGGATCAACTAGATCAACAACTATCTCCCTCTGAACTGCTGAAGGGGAGAAGGTATTGTCTCTTCCTTCTTCTCAAATAATTTGACTCCCTTTGAAGTCGGAAGGATAAACATCTGTCCTGGAAGATATTGTGACATCATCATTTTCTCGTGTTGCTATCCTGGAGACATCCCATGTCTACTCAGGTCCTCTACTGCTTGTACAGTTCTTTGCTGGCCTCCCGTACTAGGATAATAACCAAGATGACCTCACGTAGGGATAACAATCAAAATGGCCTCCTGTACTAGGATAATAACCAACCAAGAAAAATTGGAATCCCGTACCAAGGATCATGGCCCTTCAATAATGAAATAAAAAATCTGGCCTCTCGTACTAGGATAATAACCAAGATGGCCTCTCGTAGGGATAACAACCAAAATGGCCTCCTGTACTAGGATAATAACAAACTAAGAAAAATTGGACTCTCGTACCAGGGATCATGGTCCAGGTCATGAGGGCTCCCATACCAGGGATAATACCCTTCATTATCAAAAGCAAGCTACTACAGAGTAATAATGAAATCAAATAAGGAATGTAGTACAAGACTTACCTTAGTCTACAATCATGCTCAATCTTGCTTTTGGTCTTCTCGAGAAGATTGAGATAGAGAAGAACTCCTCATTGTTCTTGCTTGCATTCCTTGACTTCTTTTGAGGTGGCTAAAGCTGCTTTCCTTTCTTCCACAAAGGACAATGATTCGCATAGTGACAAGGGCTTGAAACCTTGCACATCACTAGCTGCAAGTCTAGTCTCCTTGATGTCCACTAGAGCTTGAACAAGATGCACTTATAGCACACACTCAAAAAGTCATGTCAAGGATTATTCTTGAGACAAGTTTCAGAAATTTTACCTCAAAACGAAATTGTCTTCAAACTAAGATTTAAAACTTGGCTAGTGTTGAAACAGTTTTTAAAATTTTTTATTTCTAAGGCTAAAATTTTCCTTTTTCAGGTTTCAGCTTTTCATAAAGCATAACCCTCACTTTCATTTCCAAAAGGCCGGTACCGAAATCTCGACAAGCTTTATTCTTTAAATAATTAAAGACAAACCAAAAATGTTATAAAGTCCCGACGCGCTTTTTGTAAGGTTATTTTTTAAATCATGATAAGCTTAAAAACCTAAAGGAGTTAAGACTAACTTTAAAAAGTTTTCGGGATTCGAGGTTTACTGAGAACATATGTTTTATACATATCCAATCGCGGAATCCCGATCCCCGATTTCCCGAAATATGGAAGTTACTAATTTTTAAAGATTACATTAATCGTATCGCAATTTCGGGATATAGGGTTCAATGATAACATACCTCTTGTATCCACGATCCCCGAAACCTCGAAACGCGATGTCCCGACTCATATTCCGTGTTTAAACTGAATTAACCCTGTTTTGGAAGTTTGTCTTTAATCCTGATTAATTAATTCACTAATACGGAAGCTAAGGATTATCTTAATCTTATCGCGATTTTGCACTTTCAGGAATCGGGGTTCAGCGATAACATACCTCTTGTCAACATGATCCCCGAAATCTCGAAACGTGAAGTCTTGACTCATAATCTGTGTTTAGATTGAATTAACTCTGTTTTAGAAGCATGATTAACGGTAATTAAACTTCTTAGGTCCTTTTCTTATTTTCGGTACTGTTGAATGAAATCTTTCAAATTTTGAATCTGGGATTGCCGAAATACGACCTTATTAATAAACAGATAACTGATAAATGCTGCGCGTATCTCAGAAATATTTTTTGCATTAAATATAATTGATTACAGGTCAACTGCGTCAGTGTTTTTGTCATAAAATGAGTTTAAGGCGAGTTCAAAATCTGTGTTTCAAAACCTATGCTTGTTCTATCCTTCAAAGGTAACTCGCATTTGGCCAAGCTCATACGCTTCTTTTCTGTGATAGGTTTTCCTTCTAACGTAAAGCTATGGCACCAAAGAAAGCATTGAAGAAGAGTGAAGATATAGAGGAGATGCGTAACCAAGAAGGAGATATCATATCCGACACTACGCCGCACGCCATCGACTCAATTAAATCCTGGACACAAATCTATGAATTCTTGGATTACGAAAGCAAAAATTCTCCTGCTGATTCCGAGAATCACTTTCAGGATATAGCAGAATCGGAGCTTCATAAGATCGCAACACGCCCTCGGCTCATGGCATACAACGACATGATCAATTGGGCCTTGGAGAAGGTCGATATCCCAACAAGAAGCATTTTAAACGATCAAGGGGTCGTCGTCGGCTCGTTCAGGCCAGAGCATATACAAGTAATGTACAAACTCTCACCAAATCCTAAGCACATTTATAATGCCGAATTTTTAGCTGATTTTCAAAGGAAGGAGTGTACTGAGGCAAACCGAACTTATCCCGATTTAATCAGAGAATGGTGGAGATGTCCATCGAAATTTAGGGCTGATACCCATGGGGTTTATGCCATAGCATCTTTGAACGAGTACATGGTCTATGTAGCCATTATGCTGTGTAGACTTTTCGGGAAAAAGAATCCCTGCTATTTTCCTGCAGAATGAGTGCCCTTTTTAGAAGAAGCATCAGAAGGATACACTTTTAACTGGAGCAAGATTTTGTCTGATAAACTAGCCCAAGAAGTTTCAAATTACAGAGTTGCAAGATCTAAAGGTCAGCCAGTGGCCTTTTACATGTCGGCGTACATTATGGACGCAATCTGCTTTGTGAATCCATTTCCCCTGATGAATTGGAGTTGGAACATACCCTGCCCCGAACCCATTCACGAGTATCACTCTGTGTTATGGGAAGAAAATGTTAAGAATGCGTTTTACGAAATTTGTCATTTCATAGTAATTCCAATGCATAAAATGTTTTATGGCTGTGAACCCCCTCGCATTTCTGAGCCAGTCTCAGAAAACCTCAAAGCAATAGCTGACTGGTTCATTGATGAAAACTTCTCTTACATTAGGGTTTATGGGTGCTCAATCCCCCCTCATGCGCTTCCAAAATTCCTCCCGGACAGACTGGTATTGAGGTAGGTAGCACACCAAATAGTAAAAGGTGGTATTGGAATAGAGATAAAGACAACTCAAAAGAAGTCCTGGCCAATCTTCCTTGTACATATCGGGAAATTTTCATTGCTAAACCTAGGCCATTCTAAAGTGGAAGCCGAAGCACTAGAAGAAGTTAAACTAGTAGATATCGAACACAGAAAGCATGACCCTTATTAATTAGTAAACAGACATTTGATGCACTGCAATATGAAAGCTTATGAACACGAAAAATCTGTTCATGATGATATATTCAAAGAGGTTAAAACCTATGAGGAGGTATTGAACAAGGTACAGGCCTTTTCACCCGACTTACAGACTGGTTTCATGTCCTTCCAAAGTCACAGGCGAAGTTGTTTGCCAAAGGTTTTGCAGGGCGAATCCATGACCCCTCCTCCAGAGCAGGAGGGGCCTCCCCCAAGTTTTGAAACAGATGCACAGGATAAAGCAAATGCAAAGGGAAAAGTGAAGGAGATTGAAATGTCTTCACAAGAAACAAAAGTTCCTTAGACAGAAAAATCAGAGGCAGAGAAAGGAAAGGAGTTGGAAACATCCCTAGAAATCCCTGAGGGTTTTCCCAAAAAAGTAGGAGGAACAACATCGACGGAACTTGGAAGTCCCATTACTTCTTTGACTCCATTGCAGTCTACCTATGGAAACCCCCAAGAGGGAGCTTTATACGTTAGTGATCTTGAGCCTATTTCTAGGGACGAGATTCCTTCCTCTGATTACTTTTTCAGTAAAAAGAGGAAGGCTATCTTGAAACGGGAAATGCATCCAAGAGGAGACATGATGATAAAAAAACACAAGATCATTGTAGATGGACAAAAACTTAAAGAAGGGGAATTTGCTACAGAAATAGTAAGCACAATGGAGGCCTTAGCATCGACAAATTTATACTCTATGGGTAATTTGAGAACTATGTTGCAGCAGAAAGATCAGACGATAGCACAGCTACAAAATCAATTAAAGGAGATTGAAAGAAGTCTCAGTTGGGAGATAAACAAGGGTCTAGAATGAGCCCGATTCAATTACATTCAAGAGATTCAAAAACTGAAAGCAAGCTTAGATGAAGCAAACCTGAAAATACAGGTCGATCAAGCACAGGCCCTACAACAAGAAGAAATGAATAAACAGTTACAAAATAAGATTAATTCCATTCAAAATCAAGTGGTAGAGCTTGAAATCTTCCAAGCCCAGGTGTTGGAAATACATACAAAGATAGAAAAAGAACAACAGGAAGTGTTTTTTAAGCTGGAATTTATTCAGAATTACTTTCAGGAAACAAGTAAATCCTTGGAGAGAATTCTCTTGAAAGAGAGAGAAGTGAAAGCAGCAAGAACAACTTTTCAAAAAGCAGTGGCTCTTTCAACAAAAGAGGATGTCGGAGAGACTCAAAAGCTATCTGTTTCAGAACAGATTAAAGGTGATATAATACTTAAGGTATGGGAGGCAAACCTCGCAAAAAATAAGAAAATAACCAGAGAGGTTAATGACGTCTGTCAAGGAATTTTCGACCTTTTAGAGAAAGTTTCATTAAACATTGGAAGAAACAACTGTCTAGGGTTGTTAGGAAAAATTAACATTGTTAAGCATCAGTTAAGATTCAAGGAGGATCTGGAAAAATTCAGGTAGAGATCCCACAAATAAAGGTAATCAATGTCACTCAAATCGACAAATGGATAGTGATGCCGAACTTAAAGTTACAAACTATTAAGTTCACAAGAAAGATAATCGAAGACCGTCTGCTTGAACTACAGAGAAAGTTCTTCCTATTCGAGGCGAAAGATATTCCAGAGGCTCCCAGAGTTTTGGTGCAATTTCTGGGAAAATGTATTCGCTGCCTTAAAACAGAAGAAGGAAGTTCATCTACGCAGACATGAAAGACTTCTTTGAATATTTTCATCATTGAAATAGTAAAACAGTTAAAATAGAAATGTAAACGGTTCAACATTGCTCATTCATGTAACCGTAGTATTCAGAAGTTAGTTAATCACCAACGGGAAAAAGGTTTGGTGATCATGTATAAATATATTTTCATAAGACTAAGAAAGGGCTTTTGTTTTTTGGGAGCCGATTGTTAAATTTTTAATTAAATAAAGTACCAAGGCAAGTGTTTCTCTTCCCTAGGCGCCTAAGGGGGAGAAAGTGCCTAATGTGGGTCCTAGTCAAATTAATTTGTGAGATGCAAATTAAAAGATAACTTTATGACTAAAGTGAGGGTGAGTGAAGAGACACCAAATCTCAGCCACCCATCTAATCTAATTTCAACCGTTAGATTAGAAAACCCCTCACCTTCCCTCATGAGGTCGACTAGGGCAAGAGGGCGCACCCATTGTGGGTAGTTCATTTATTTCTTGTTGAGAGAGCAAGAGAGAAAAGAGAGGAGGTCGAGCTGGAGAAATAGAGGCAGCATTTGCAGAGCTGGGCACGCATCCCAAGGTAGCAAGCTAGCACGGATATCAAGACAAGGCACAACCATTAATGCAGATCGTATAGTACGGATTTCTAGAGGCCGTACAACCATTTTTCATGCATAGAAATTGAGGGAGACAGCAGAATAATTTCTAAGGAGTTTGGCACGCATCCCAAGGCTTCCGTACAACCATTTATTGGCACAGAAATCGAGGTAACTGCTGCAATTAATTTTCGAGTGTATTTCCGTACAGTCCATAGAGTTTGGCACGAATTTTGAGGGCCGTATAGCATGGTTTTCAAGGAGCTGTTCATGCTGGGTTTTCCGTATAGTCTTAGCAGAGTTTTGGCATGAATTTCGAGGTACAACATTAATTGCTGGGACAGCCATACAGTTGTACGGATTTCTGGGACAGAAATTGAGGAGCATTTTCCAGGACTGTTCAGAAGGATTTTTTGCGAAAGAAAGTCCAGATAAGTTTGTGTAAATTTCTGAAGATGAATATGCTATAAAAGAAATTTCTCAGAAGCTCAATAATAATAAAAAGCCCTCTCACTGGTTTTCCCCTTGTGGGTTTTTCCAGGGTCGAAGTTAGACCGAAAATTCTTGTGTCTAAATTTTCAGAGTTTTTCATACTGCTGATGTTTTATTTCTGCGTTGAAAACGATGTTCAGAATCCACATGTTTCAGTTCTGAAGTTTATTTTCTGCTAAGTTTTTATATGCTGAAACTGGGTTTGGGCATTTAACTTTGGTTGAAAAATCAGCGAGACTGAAACTGGGTTGGGGTTTGAAATTTTAACATGGTATTAGAGCTGAGTTGAAGGGAAGCAGAGATTTCAGCAGACAGAAAGTTGGGATAGCAGACACTTCATAGGGCAGGTTTTTGAATTTGTGATTTTCAGCAGAAAAAGGGTCATGGCTATTGGTTTGAGGGTTGAGGACAGACTTGATGGGGCAGCAAATTTTGGTGCTTAGAAGGAAAGGATGATCTTGCTTTTGCAAGAAAACAAGTTGTGGGACATTGTGGAGAATACCACTACTCATCCTGTTGTGGTACCTACTGATGCTACTCTTCTTGCAGCCTATACTAAGAAGAGTATCAAGGCTAAGAGATTTATTCTTGATGCCATCAAGGATCATTTGATTCCTCACTTGACGGGGAAGACACATGCCTATGAGATGTG